>JAZGTJ010000710.1:0-84672 GCA_036877575.1 Botia almorhae | reverse complement strand
AATTTTACATATACTGTATATGGGGCAGAACTTTTTAATAATAGTGAGATTTAATTTACCATCAAAATCAATCTTTTCATCTTTATTTGTGTCTGAATCTGCCATGAGTTCATCTATCATCTATCCCTCGCCAGTGGAGTGCAAGATATCTCCAAACTCCTCCTGATCAATGAAATCATCTTGGTTCCTGCAAAGGAAATATGGAGAAGAAAATAAGCCCTACAATATTTAATCTTGAAATACCCCAAAAGTATATTTCTTTATAGATTGAGGTGTTTTGATTAGTCCATTCACACCTGCCCACCTCTCCCACACTAAAAATTAGTCTTTCTTTCCATTTCTGTCAAAACCAGGCAGCCTTTACTCCACAGTAATTTGCCATAATTGTAACAGCCTGACTGGGCAAGAGTACGGAAAATTTCTCTATTTGAATTTCTTTCTATTTAATTCAAAACCGGGCTGCGTTTCACCATGGTCATTTGCTATAATTGTTCCTTAAAGTGTGGCTAAAATCATTCATATTTTCCATGCCTTTTAGAGTAATTACAGTTTTACCGTACCCTTAACATCTGTTAACATCTGCTGAAATATGTCAAAGCCTTATTAGTTACCAAAGCAGCCATACATAAAATCTAATAAAAAGCCAAAAATATGTAATAAAAAAAATCACATCTTCACCCAATATCGTTACAATTTGTTTCAACAGCTAATGCGTAAATAAAGAGCCCGTTTTTTGTTCATGAGTCACCATTTACAGGTGATATGCTAAACAGAAATGTTTAAGATGCATCTCATATCTAATGTTTCTCATTCATGCAGTATCACGGCATGTCAGGCAATGAGTCTCAGAATAAATGAAAGCTTCACCAAAACAATGTCAATATGTTTCATTTATATAATAACATTTACTGTCACGCACGGAAAAGAACCCAGTCGCAGACAGCGATTCACACAAAACACATTTTAATAAACAGAGAGCAAACCGCCACAATGGAGCGAACGGGGAACGAAAGCAAATGGAAAAACAATAAAGCATTTAAATAGAACTTAGACCGACGATTATATAACGGAAGTTAACTTAAAGTACAAACTGGAAACATAGCGAAATTAATAACAATACTAAACATCAGAACATTGACACAAGAAGACTTTAGACGACTATTAACATTGACAGACACAAGGCGGACTTACTTTTAAACATCGACGAAGACTAAAGGACACGGCATGCATTCACTACATCGACACGGTTAACATTAACAATAAATGAACGACACCGACGAGAAGCCAGGACCCTGGAATTTACTTCCTGCTGTGGACATAACAGATAAATCTGATGACTATAGCTCTTACATGCTGTTGATATGTTTGGTGGGGGCATACTGGTCAAAAACGCGTAAGCACTCATGCAGATAGCTCTTCTTCAGTCTTGCCAGCCTGGTCTTCATTTAGTTGCTATACCATCATGAACAAGAAGTACCTTAACTGGTAAAGCTTTTTACTAGCATAGCTAAAGTTATGCATTGTAAGTCGTTCTTCGTGACAGTAAATGTTATTATATAAAAAACATATTGACATTGTTTTGGTAAAGCTTTCATCTGATTAGATGCTAAACTGTATTTCGTTACCCTGTATTCATACATGTGTAATGACAATAAAGTTGAATCTAATCTAATCTAATTCTGTAACTTTTGCCTCTTTGTCGCCATTTCTGTTTGAAACATAAAAAAATTGCAGGTTACTTTTATGCACTTCTCATATGTTAAAGTCAAATGAAGCCAAACTGATATTTCCTGGTAAATCAGACCCGACCATTAAAATTATAAATCATTATTGTAAACTTATACCATTGACTGTTTTGAAAACTTACCATAGACTGTTCTAAACAGTGATCTATTATGTACTTGCTAATTTATTGTAATGTTATATATAAACATTTGCCAAATGGATATGAGAGTGTTAATTTAAGCTATTGTGTAAATTAGGTATATGAAGGTTAACATACATAACATACATAAATTTACCGTCTTCATCAACTTCTTCAATGATGGCATCCAGCTCTTCTCTGGTTGGGTTCTGACCTCTTTGGTGCTGATATCACCACCACCATCAGTGTCGAACGCAGCCTTGAACTCTTTCATGTAGGATTGAAAATGTAATATGAGGATCTGATCAGAATTTTAAAAAATGGACATTTATTGTAATGAGCTATAACAGTTGATCTGATATAAAAAATAAAGAAAGAAATAATGAAAAGATTGTCAGTTCTCACCAGCCATCATTTCTTTGCTCAGGAACGAGCGGGCATCAGTCTGGGCATCAGTGGGTTAACAGATAGAAACGAATGAAGTTACAAACTGGCTTTGATCATTTTGTGGAACTGGGCGTGAATATAATGAAATGCAGGAATTAATTGTATTTCTGGAAATATATTTTCACAATTCAAAAGAACTAGATCACCTTTAAGTTCCTTAAAAACGTACATGAATGGGTGTGTTATTATATATAGGTAAAGCAACTATTTCACAGTTAAACTTCATACTTTAAAATTCCTAGAACAAAAAGTACTATAAACCAAATAATTGATGTATGTCCTTGCTTTAGAAAATAAATCAACAATCAAACCATATTAAAAATTATGCCAGATTTTTTATTTTCCTTGTCTTTTTTGTTCCTAATGTCATTTTTAGTAAATGGATGAAATCAGTTCACCTTTCTTCATGAAGTGTTCTTGTGCCTGTGCTATTTTTCTTAAAATACATTCATTCACCTTGGTTTGTTTTTTTGTTATGGCAAGCAATATCATTAATACACTTAAGTTTCAGCAACATTTATAACTGAATAAATGTTAGGAATCCGGACTCCTATTCTATGTTGGGAGTCCGGACTCTTATTTTGAAGTGCATTGTCTGTCTTTCGCTTTCACTGTATTCACTTCCTGTTTTGTAATCGTCATCACCTGTGCACCGTTTAATTAGTTTGTCTATTTAAGTTCCTTGTTGCTATGATTACGTTGTTGGTGATTGTCGATGTTTGGTTTATATTGGATATTGTTCGTGTATGTTATCTGGTCTTGTATCTTGGATTTTGGATGTGGATTTTGGATGTACTTGTGTTTCTTGCTTCTGGATTATCTTTGTATCACGCTGCTGTTTGCACTTGTCGTCACCCCCTTTCATTTAAACGGTTAGTGTAGTGTTATTTTTTGTTCGTTTATTAAATACTGTTTATTTAGTTCCCGTGTCCTCAGAGGGTTATTAACTCCAGTTAAAAACTTGCCCATGTAAAATCTGTTTACATTTGCAGAATGATATAGGAAATGGTAAATGTTCAGCTTCAAATGGATGTTTTGCCAAAAAAACACATACTCGTACTCCAGCACTGTACATATTGGTTTAATAAAGCTGCACTAACCAGACTGTTGTATGCCTGCTATTGTTGGTCTCCTTCTGATCTAGCTGTAAAACATTCATGTAGTATGTGTTTGCACTATCCACCTGTAACTGACTTCTGAATTTGCTTTGTGCAAACTTAAGTCATACATTTCTTTACAGATAAACTCCAGTTACTGTGAAGGTATAAATGTTTCACTTATGTGCCCAAATCAACAATGCACTATTGACAGATTTAAGATTCTCAACTAATCATTAGGAAATATCCATGTTGTGCACTACAAATATCAAGCACTGACCCAAGTTTCTCGTCTATATCTAATCCATTCTACAAATCTTACCATACTGACAGCTTGTTAGTGAGCTCGTCTGAAAATGAAATGATCTTCTGTCCAGAAAAGTCCTTCAGGTATACAAACGGCTCCAGACTCCACTAATAAGACCTCTGCTAGCTTCACCTTGTAAAAAATGGGCAGGATTGGACAAAAAATCAGAAACCGATGTGAGCTGCACACGCAATGATACAAACTTTCACGCAGTGCTGTCAGACACGGAATGAGATTTACAGGCACGCATCACTCAGATGCCTGCATTTCTTCACCTTATCTGTCAATCATTCCATCTATTGGTCTATTGGTCGGGGTTGTTAAGACCTATCCTGCGACCAGGGTAGAATGCAACATCATCCACTCCAATTTCAATATAAACATTTTGAAATGGTGAATATAGGAAAACTTGTACAATTTAATTGTGAAAATGTAAATTGTAAAAAAAATACACCTTAATGAAAGTCAAAGAAATCAAAGTTTATTATTTATAACTCTGTTTATATATAAATACAATTTTAAAGTCTTACTGAGTTTTGTTACCAGGTAACAGGAAAACCTCTGGCAACCTCTTTTCTTAAGATTGTTAATTCTCACCTAAACATAACATTTTAAATATTGAGCAAAAATAGTAAACACCCCTCAACCCCTGACCTCCATGACATCACAAATAACTGGCAGCTCATTCACAAATATTCTGTCTCTAAAAAGTATAAATATATATAAGATGGTTTTATAAATGTATGTTGTTGAATTTGCTCTTCAAAATAGTCGGTTATGCTTCTTAGATAGATTTACATGAATAAAAACCCAATCACTCAGTGAAGAATCGGGTATCCTGTCATCTCTGCTTTAAATCCTCAAGTACTTCAAGACCACCCCCTTGAACATTACCAGCCCTTCCTCCATATCTTTAAAACAGGCTGTGTGATGGTAGGGCGGCAGTGTAAGAAACCTCTAGATGCTCAGCTATAACAAGCTTTTATTCTTCATGAATGACTACATTATGTAAAAAAATCTATTAAAATAAAATGTACTTTTACTGTACATATTGTCACGGGTGAGGAATCACACGACAAGGTAGGCGGTGCAAAGATACCCCGGAGGGTGGATTTATTAACCAAACAAGGGCGTGTAGTGCGTGGGGGAAGCAGCCGGGCTGGCTGCTGGTGCTGGTGCTGGTGCGGCTGGTGCGACTCGTGCTCGGGGTTGCGTCCCTCCTGGCGGCGGGAGTGTGCGGTGTGCGGGTTCCTTCTGACGGCCTTTGGCCACTCGCTGCTCTCTGGGTGCGCGGGGGACACGCAACGATACTCCGGCTGGCGGCACTTTTAGGCTGCGCTCTCAGTCCAGGCGTTCTCTGCATTTGACTCTCCCTCTTCTGGGCGGAAGGCGGCGGGGTCTTAACGCCGCGGGGTGACGCGTCGCAGCTGTGCCCGGTCTGCCCGTGATGAGCTCGGGCAGGTGCGGCGAGTCCGTTGCCAGGGCGACGCTGACTGCCCCGGTGCGCCTCGTCACAATATATATATTTTTTTAGAAATATTAAAACAAAGTGTTAAAAATTTACAGACAAAACAAATACAGCAATGAAAGAACTAGATAATACTGTTGAACGAAATATAAAATATAATGAAACGAAATGAAATAAGTTTCATTTGCAATGTCTGTTGTATGTATTGAACTATTTATTAAAAACATTTGTAAGCTATTCCTCCTCTCTCTCTTGCACACACACGCAAACACATTTAAACGTTACATTTTGCATTTTAAACGTTATAACCGATACACATTGCTTCGCATCTTCAAGCGCATATAAAATAAGTAAATATATTGAAAAGATCTTGTCTAATGCATTGCATATAAGAAAAGGAGACTTTATACGTTATATCAAACAGTAATACACACATACATAAACAATATTTGTCATTAACTTACTTTCTAAAAGCGCAATTAGTATCCCCACGCAAGGTCATTCAGTCTCAAAAGTCTTTGTAGTCATTGAATTATGAGAGCTGTACCCTCTCAGAACGCATAAAGCCACACCTTCTTACATGTCACTCACTTGTCAGAAGTCCGTAAGCTTTATAAGTACAAGCATCGCCGACCGTGTGGCAAAAAAAACGCAGCTGTCATCAAAAGCGCATAAAATTCATTATACGCGTTGTCGGGGTCTTCACGCCGTCGGACAGATGTATTTTACACGTGCCATTTTGAGCTTTAGCCTATGGACTGTTATCACTGCGCGTTCCTCACAGATGGACGGCAACATCTCCCTCGAGAGTCCCCAGCTGTTAGACCAGGGACACTGCCTCTTTAGATCCATCCTGCAATCAGATCCAGCTGTACTGGTACTGGTTTGTGTTTTTGTCATAATGACTATTTTCTTACTTTTTGTTTTCGGTTACACGCTACTCAGTCTTGGACGCTCAGGAGACTTATCCTGGGAGCTATGGTTTGATTTGCTGAAACATCTTATTGGCTTTTTGATAATTGTCACCGAAGGTCAAACAGTAATATACTGCCTGCTGCAGAAAACCACACTCTCCTATGGGGCTTGGTGTCTCACCCAGTTCTTCATAAACACCATATGTGTTTTCTGCACTCTGATTACCATGGGCTTCATGGCTGCTATAATATTTTAACCAATGAGCGCATTTACCTCATCCTCAGTCTTACCTGGGCTATTTCAGTTTGTTTCTCTGCAGTCATCACTGGTATGTATATTTTTGGGCACAAGCCCTTATTGCTGGGAAAACCAACTACAGGACTTTTTTGTGAACCAGACACCATAGAGACAGTGGTAGAGGTCATAGTGACCCTTTTTGGTGTCTTTTTTTTTCTCCTATCTGAGGATATATCAAGAAGCACACAATCTTGTACAGCCATACCAGCAGGTAAACAGAAGGGCGTGCAAAACTGTGTTCTTCTACTACTCCATGTTTCTCCTTCAGCTGCTCCCCATCTTTCTGAAGATAGTGTCAGATGCTCTGTGGGAACTTGAAGGCTCCATAGCGATGACATGCTCTCTGAACTACCCACCAGTCTGGACGTCAGCAGGGATTCTACACATCATGTTCTTGGTGATGCTTCAGGTGCCTCCTTGTATAAATCCTCTCATCTATGGTCTGCGTAACAGAGAGGTGAGGGAAGTTCTGCCCAGGCTGCCGTGGTGAAAGACTACTAGTTAAGTGCTAGATAGGGATGGAGACTAAAGACAACTAACTAACTCAAATCTAACTACCTCCTTAAAATGCTTTAGGGGATTTTTAGTCTTTGGTCACATTGTAAAAAGTGGTAACAGGATACAAGGTTGTGTGTTTTTATTTTTCATGTAGTGTACTGTAGGTATTGTCTTATAAGCTTAATTTATTCGAATAAAAAATGCACTGTTACCTTAAAATATGTGCAGCATATTATGATAATTGTAATTTATTAAAAAATGAATGCATAATACTTTACAGATTAAATAATAAATTGCAAATCATAGTTAACAACTCAGATGTATACAATAGCATATGCCTTTTTAGCATATACTTACTATATATTTGTTATGACTGAATTCATTTGTATTGTTGTACAAAATATCTATCTTTCTAGTTAATGTTTGTGTAGTTTTCTTCTTATATATATATATATATATATTTATTATTATATATTTGTAATTCAAAATACATCTTTAATCTCTAAAATTACAAACAATGAAGTGAAATAACTGGGTAAAACCTAACCTTTGAACCCCCAGATGTTTACTTATCTCAGTATTTAACATGATATATATATATATATATATATATATCACACAGCTTGAAGATTAAAGAGCTGTTTACAGATATAACACATACTCAAGGTAGTGAAATGTAATACCCACATTCTTAATAATTTCCTGATAATATTGTGACATTATATCATGTTCACCCTGATAATAAGCTGTCATGAATGCTGACATAATTAAGCGTGGCAGTTTAATTTAATTTCAAAAGCAGTTTTAAAGCAGCTTTACATATAATGAAACGAAAAACAGAAAAATGATTAAATATGTTTAAAAAACATGGTGTTTTCTTTGGTGTGCAACTGTGTTGTGTATCAGGTAACACATAATAAAATAAACAGAATTAGACTACAATGTTTTTGTTTTTTGTACAAGTCTTTTGTGATTGCTTGTTTTAGATTTATCCATATTGTACTGCAATCTAACTGCTATTTGGATCTCAATGCTAATATCTACAATGATCCTTATTTGTATTTAATCCTCATGTGTAATACGGCATTAAGGACGAAAAAAATTAAGAACATGAATATGTTGTATCTGCTTTTACATTTCATTGTGTACTTACGTAAATATGTATTAAAAACTTTATTCAGATTCAGTTTTTTTCTGCTAAAATGTACTAATGCTATGTGATTTAGTCAGGCTTTGTAACCTAAAAATAAGAAGGAATTTGAAAATAATGGAAGACAGGTCATTAAAGCTACAGACTGAAGGAAACATGTAAATGTTTAGCCCTTTTTAGTTAAACTACTTAAGAACATGAGAAGTGCCTATAAACCTGTTGCATTCATGACATCCAGTTTAAGATATATTTAGAAAGACTTAAGTTGCTTTAACATCAGAATGTTTTCAAAGACATAAGGACTGATTTGTTTCTTAAAGTTAGGGTAGGCAATTTCTAAGAAGCTAGCAATAGCAAGCTAACCTTCCCTTACAGCACTCTCCAAAGCCAGGCCTACTCCAAAACCCATGAAAACCCTGAAGACAGAATATTGTCTGCATCAGCAGGGTGCAAAGAGGTATGCAAATACAATACGACATCCTACTGTTGCATTTGAACAGAATTCATTTATAAGCATCTTATGGTCCGGCGCTGTCCGCAGCAGATATATATGTGTATAAATATATTAAGACCTTTTTCCTTAGCGATTGCTATCAGGATGTAAACAGACTTTAAACCAGCAGAACAAATATTTCCTGAACAAACTGTCTACATTTATGTAAAAGGCAGACACTTTTAGACTCACATTGTATTATACTATACATTGTTTCTGAGTATGTGCAATCCCTGGGATTGAACCCATGACCATGGCGTTGTTAACGCCAAGCTCTAACCACTGAGCCAGGGGCGATTTTAGGCATGGGTGAACGGGGCAGCCACCCGGGGCGGCATTTTCTCATGACATGTGAGGGGCAGCACACGAACTTGGAGGAGGAGTTTTGCCCGGGGCGCAATTCAATGTAGAACCACCACTGCACTGAGCTACAGGAAAGTACTCGCTTCCTGAACAAACTGTCTACCCTTAATGTTGACATTATAATCTGCTGTTAATGGTCTGTTACTAGTGCATTAGTGTAAGAAAAAGGAATCTCATTCTTTAACAGTTCCACCAGTCACGATTTAAAATATTAAGCTTAAATTAAGCCAAATCGATTAAACTTAAACATTTATACCAGAAATGTTTTTTCTGCAATCCACCAAGTCGTTCGACAGCTGTAGATATGTGTAGGAGAGCATCCCCTAGTGGCTATAGGGAGTGACATGCTCTCCAATGTCCTGTTCAGCCATACACTTCCATGAGTTTTTGTAAATGAGAGAATCTGAACTTTCTTCCTCTCAGGTGCAAAGAGACAAAAGAATGAGGAAGTGATGAGCCATTGTGTAATGAGTCACTTCACACTGAAATGTTACAGGCAGTTAAATTAAACAAGACACATTCTCTCACACGCCAGCCAGAAACACACTGAGACCAAAGACATTGCATACAGGTAAAAGTTACCTTTGCAATTATAATTCATTATAGCCTTGTTACATAAATGCAGGGGCGCCGCTAAGGAGGGAAAGTTAGGACAATTCTAAGGGCCCACGCCCTTTAGGGGCCCCCAGAGATCTGCTTTATTAGTAATAACACTACTAGGGGGGCCTCAACCTCATATTTTGTCATAAGGCACAAAATTGCGAGCGGCGCCCCTGCATAAATGTATGTAGTTGGTAAATGTAAATCGGTTGTGAACACATAAACATTCATTTATAATCCTGTTGGTGTCTTTTGGTAAGCACTTTACTTCAGAGAACTGTACGTTCTCTTGGGTTGGCATTAACTCTGATATATGTTGTGAACTGTGTTCTGGGCATGGCACAGCTTGACCCCAGGACTCTGGTATGAATGTCTGGTAGAACCAGATTTGTTAGTTGTGATACCATGTTCTTCAACCTAAAATGGTTTTTAAAGCTGCAATGTGCAACTTTTTTGGCTAACAAAAAACACAGATCAGTGTTCAAACCGGTCTGCTTACTTTATTTTTTGGAATGATACGTTTATAATGATGATTTAGAATTTGAGCTGTCAGGATTGTATTCCCAGGAAATGTCAGTTTGAATTCATTTCACTTTAACACAAGTAAAGTATGTAAAGTAACCTGCAATTTTATATTTTAAACAAATATGGCAACAGAGAGGCAAAAGTTACAGATTGCAGTGTTAAAAAGTGTTATGGCTGGTAAAAATATATATCATACATTGTTGTTTACAATGTTTAGCTGTTGCCTTAGTATGATTGGTTAGTCCTAGCTTCATGTAAACTTTGTTTCTCTCAAGAATTTCAGTATTTGAAATTAAACAAAACTGTTCCATAAAATAAAATAACTTAGGTTTTTTTCTATTCCTATCTAGTATCCATGCAGAAGAAATGTGATGCATTCCAGCAACAGGAACCTTTTCTCAAAAGGGGCCTTGAGCAACTGCTTTGCTCTGACCATAGCCTATTACTTATTTGCAAGTTATCTTCCAGGGATGATTCTCAGCAACTGGACATCCAGGAGCCAGCACGGTGCACTGTCCACCAGTTTCGTGTACGACTGTGCATGCTAGCACAGCAGACAAGCAGACTTCCTGATCCATTTGCATTACTAGACCCAGAGCGATACTGTCAGGATCCTGGCTCTGTCTAGTCTTAGAGATCGCTTTTTGTCAGGATCCTGACACTGTCTTTGTTACGTGTCAGGGTGCGGGGATTAGACTCCGACTCATCCTGTCTTAGTTCAGTTTCGATTAGAGTCGGAGTGTAGACTCGCGCTCTGGGTGTGCGTTATGTGTGGAAGCACATGGCTAATTTGCATATTCATCTGCCACCCGCCTCCTTGTTTCTCGTTACTCGTTTCTGTTAACGTTACACACCTGTTCGTCGTTGTTCTAGGGCTGGACAATAATTCGATATCAATATATCGCGATAGAAGTTTTTCATCATAAAAGTTTTAGCCAACCTGTCCTTGAACCATTACCATCTTTTGTAGGTACAGACATCCAATGTGTGTAGGGATGGGTACCGAAACCCGGTACTTAATCGGTGCCGGTGTAATTATAAAAGACCGAAGTATCGATAAGCTCTGACGTTAACGGTTCTGCTGTCGGTACTGGAGAAATTTAAAAAATAAATTTTCTATTTATTATTGCTACTAATACTAAAATAAACATTACCTAGCACATTTTACCTGACCAGACTTTTGTAATTTCGTTATTCGCCTGCACTGCCGTTATTTGCAATCTCACGCACGAAATGTTAAATGATAAGTGGTATCGATAAAAGTAGTAATACCGTTAAAACCTTAACGATACCCATCCCTAATTGTGTGGGTCCTCTGCAGTTTTTTTCTGAGGCTTTTTAATATTGTCCATATCGATATCGGAATTATATCGTATCGTCCAAAATTAAGAAATATATCGTGAGATAAATTTTTGCCATATCGTCCAGCCCTACGTTGTTCCCCGTGTGTATTTATTGCCCTCGCGTTTGCTGTTTTGGGCTGGTTCGTGTTGTTTCTATGTCTGTTGTTTTCAGCCTGTTGTTTCTCGTTACTGTTCTAATTCCTTGTTCTCCGTTATTCGTTCTCCGTCTAAAGGATAAGTTTCAGTCGCGTCTGTGTTATTTGGTTATTGTCTTGTTTCTGCCTTGTTCCGTGTTTAGTGTTTCCCTGTCTGGTTCCCCGTTCGAGTTAGTGTTATCCGTTATGTGGTCCATGTCAGTTACGTATTACGTCTAGTCTTCGTTACCCATTTGATTATTGCATGTTTATTATTTTGTATTCATCAGTTACCCTTTTTTAGTTTAATAGCGTTCCTTAGTTATCTTTATCTGTGTTAATATTCTTTTTCTCCATGTTCATTTGATTCTAGTCCTGTTCTAAGTTTTATTTGGTTTCTAAATCGGTTCAATCGCCCTCTAGTGGCAGTTTTGTTTTGTACCGCTGACTGCGCCTGGGTTCCTCCCGTCCTCAATCCTGAAAAACAACAACGAAATGAAATAATAAGTTTAATTTGCAATGTCTGTTGTATGTATTGAACTATTTATTAAAAACATTTGTAAGCTATTCCTCCTCTCTCTCTTGCACACACACGCAAACACATTTAAACGTTACATTTTGCATTTTAAACGTTATAACCGATACACATTGCTTCGCATCTTCAAGCGCATATTAATAAGTATATTGAAATATATTGAAATAGATCTTGCCCAATGCATTGCATATAAGAAAAGGAGACTTTATACGTTATATCAAACAGTATACACACATACATAAACAATATTTGTCATTCGGCAAAGTTCTTTAAAATCATAGAATAAATCACACAATAAATAAAAGCATTCCATTCTTTTTTAATTATCTTGTTATTTTAAATTATTGCAGCAGGAGAGACTATATTTAACTTACTTTCTAAAAGCGCAATTAGTATCCCCACGCAAGGTCATTCAGTCTCAGAAGTCTTTGTAGTCATTGAATTATGAGAGCTGTACCCTCTCAGAACGCATAAAGCCACACCTTCTTACATGTCACTCACTTGTCAGAAGTCCGTAAGCTTTATAAGTACAAGCATCGCCGACCGTGTGGCAAAAAAACCCGCAGCTGTCATCAAAAGCGCATAAAATTCATTATACGCGTTGTCTGGGTCTTCACGCCGTCGGACAGATGTATTTTACACGTGCCATTTTGAGCTTTACCCTATGGACTGTTATCACTGCGCGTTCCTCACAGATGGACGGGAACATCTCCCTCGAGAGTTCCCAGCTGTTAGAGCAGGGCCACAGCCTCTTTAGATCCATCCTGCCATCAGATCCAGCTGTACTGGTACTGGTTTGTTTTTTTGTCATAATTACTATTTTCTCACTTTTTGGTAACGGTTGCACCCTATTTAGTCCTGGACGCTCAGAAGACTTATCCTGGGAGCCAAGGTTTACTTTGTGGAAAAATCTTATTTTCAGTAATGTTTTGCTAAGTGGCACCCAAGGTCCAACAGTAATATATTGCCTGCTGCAGAAAACCACACTGTCCTATGGGGTCTGGTGTCTCACCCAGTTCTTCATTCAAACGGTATGTGTTTACTGCATTGTGTTTACCATCAGCTTGATGACTCTGGAACGTTACCTGTACGAACAAGCCAGGAACTACATTAGTATTTTAACTAATAAGCACCTTTACCTCATCCTCAGTCTTACCTGGGCTATTTCAGTTTGTTTCTCTGCAGTCATCACTGGTATGTATATTTTTGGGCATCAGCCCTCATTGCTGGGAAAACCAACTACAGGACTTCTTTGTGAACCAGACACCATAGAGACACACCTGGGCTTCCCACGAACCCCAGCGGTTTTTCGTAATGTGGTAGGGGTCATAGTGACCCTTTTTTGTGTCTTTTTATATGTTTTCTCCTATCTGAGGATATATCAAGAAGCACACAATCTTGTACAGCCATACCAGCAGGTAAACAGAAAGGTGCGCAAAACTGTGTTCTTCTACTTCTTCATGCTTCTCCTTCAGCTGCTCTCCATCTTTCTGAAGATAGTGTCAGATGTTCTGTGGGAACTTAAAGACCCCATAGTGATGACCCACCCGCTAAACTCCCCACCAGGCTGGACATCAGCAGGGATTCTACACATCATGTTCATGGTGATGCTTCAGGTGCCTCCTTGTATTAATCCTCTCATCTATGGTCTGCGTAACAGAGAGGTGAGGGAAGTTCTGCCCCGGCTGCTGTGGTGGAAGACTACTAGTTAAGTGCTAGATAGGGATGGAGACTAAAGACAACTAACTAGCTCAAATGTAACTACCTCCCCGAAATGCCTCAGGGGATTTTTAGTCTTTGGTCACATTGTAAAAAGTGGTAACATGATACAAGGTTGTGTGTTTTTATTTTTTATGTAGTGTACTGTAGGTCTTGTCTTATAAGCTTATTGTGAAACATTAATTTATTCAGATAAAAAATGCACTGTTACCTTAAAATATGTGTAGCATATTATGATAATTGTAATTTATTAAAAAATGAATGCACAATACTTTACAGATTAAATAATAAATTGCAGCTCATAGTTAACAACTCAGATGTATACAATAGCATATGCCTTTTTTAGCATATACTATTTGTTATGACTGAATTCATTTGTATTGTTGTACAAAATATCTACCTTTCTTGTTAATGTTTGTGTGGTTTTCTTCTTAAATATATTTGTAATTCAAAATACATCTTTAATCTCTAAAATTACAAACAATGAAGAGAAATATATATATATATACACTGCTCAAAAAAATAAAGGGAACACTTAAACAACACAATGTAACTCCAAGTCAATCACACTTCTGTTAAATCAAACTGCCCACTTAGGAAGCAACACTGATTGACAATCAATTTCACATGCTGTTGTGCAAATGGTATAGACAACAGGTGGAAATTATGGGCAATTAGCAAGACACCCTCAATAAAGGACTGGTTCTGCAGGTGGTGACCACAAACCACTTCTCAGTTCCTATGCTTTCTGGCTGATGTTTTGGTCACTTTTGAATGCTGGCGGTGCTTTCACTCTAGTGGTACAAACCACACAAGTGGCTCAGGTAGTGCGGCTCATCCAGGATGGCACATCAATGCGAGCTGTGGCAAGAAGGTTTGCTGTGTCTGTCAGCGTAGTGTCCTAAGCATGGAGGTGCTACCAGGAGACAAGCCAGTACATCAGGAGACGTGGAGGAGGCCGTAGGAGGGCAACAACCCAGCAGCAGGACCGCTACCTCCGCCTTTGTGCAAGAAGGAACAGGATGAGCACTGCCAGATGCCTGCAAAATGTGTCTGCTCAAACGGTCAGAAACCGACTCCATGAGGGTGGTATGAGGGCCCAACGTCCACAGGTGGGGGTTGTACTTACAGCCCAACACCGTACAGGACGTTTGACATTTGCCAGCGAACACCAAGATTGGCAAATTCGCCACTGGCGTCCTGTGCTCTTCACGGATGAAAGCAGGTTCCCCGAATTGGTTCATATGTACTGACGTGACAGAGTCTAGAGACGCCGTGGAGAACATTCTTCTGCCTGCAACATCCTCCAGCATGACCGGTTTGGCAGTGGGTCAGTAATGGTGTGGAGTGGCATTTCTTTGGAGGGCCGCACAGCCCTTCATGTACTCACCAGAGGTAGCCTGACTGCCATTAGGTACCGAGATGAGATCCTCAGACCCCTTGTGAGACCATATGCCGATGCGGTTGGCCCTGGGTTCCTCCTAATGCAAGACAATGCTAGACCTCATGTGGCTGGAGTGTGTCAGCAGTTCCTGCAAGACGAAGGCATTGATGCTATGGACTGGCCTGCCCGTTCCCCAGACCTGAATCCAATTAAGCACATCTGGGACATCATGTCTCGGTCCATCCACCAACGCCACATTACACCACAGACTGTCCATGAGTTGGCGGATGCTTTAGTCCAGGTCTGGGAGGAGATCCCTCAGGAGACCATCCGCCACCTCATCAGGAGCATGCCCAGGCGTTGTAGGGAGGTCATACAGGCACGTGGAGGCCACACACACTACTGAGCCTCATTTTGACCTGTTTTAAGGACATTCCATCAAAGTTGGATCAGCCTGTAGTGTGTTTTTCCACTTCAATTTTGAGTGTGACTCCAAATCCAGACCTCCATGGGTTAATACATCTGATTTTCATTGATCATTTTTGTGTGATTTTGTTGTCAGCATATCAACAATGTAAAGAACAAAGTATTTAATAAGAATATTTCATTCATTCAGATCTAGGATGTGTTATTTTAGTGTTCCCTTTATTTTTTTGAGCAGTGTATATCTCACACAGCTTGAAGATTACAGAGCAGTTTACAGATATAACACATACTCAAGGTAGTGAAACGAAATACCCACATTCTTAATAATTTCCTGATAATATTGTGACATTATATCATGTTCACCCCGATAATAAGCTGTCATGAATGCTGACATAATTAAAATAATAGGCTATATTTTATAGGCTTGGCTATATTCAGTCTAATTTAATTTCAAAAGCAGTTTCAAAGCAGCTTTGCATATAATGAAAAGAAAAAGATAAAAATGATTACACATGTTTAAAAAAACATGGTGTCTTCTTGGGTGTGCAACTGTGTTGTGTATCAGGTAACAAATAATGAAATAAACAGAATTAGAGTACAATGTTTTTGTTTTTTGTACAAGTCTTTTGTGATTGCTTGTTTTAGATGTATCCATATTGTACTGCAATCTAACTGCTATTTGGATCTCAATGCTAATATCTACAATGATCCTTTTTTGTATTTAATCCTCATGTGTAATACGGTATTAAGAACGAAAAAAAATTAAGAACATGCATATGTTGTATCTACTTTTACATTTCATTGTGTACTTATGTAAATAAAAGTGAATTAAAAACTTTATTCAGATTCAGTTTTTTTCTGCTAAAATGTACTAATGCTATGTGATTTTGTCGGGCTTTGTAACCTAAAAATAAGGAGGAATTTAAAAATAGTGGAAGACATGTCATTAAAGCTACAGACTGAAGGAAACATGTAAATGTTTAGCCCTTTTTAGTTAAACTACTTAAGAACATGAGAAGTGCCTATAAACCTGTTGCATTCATGACATTCAGTTTAAGATATATTTAGAAAGACTTAAGTTGCTTTAACATCAGAATGTTTTTAAAGACATAAGGACTGATTTGTTTCTTAAAGTTAGGAAATAAGAAGAAGAAGCTAGCAATAGCAAGCTAATCTTCCCTTACAGCACTCTCCAAAGCCAGGCCTACTCAAAACCCATGAACACGCTGATGACGAAATATTGTCTGCATGAGCAGGGTGCGAAGAGGTATAAAAATACAATACAACATCCTATCATTGCATTTGAACAGAATTCATTTATAAGCATTTTATGGTCCGGTGCCGTCCGCAGCAGATATCTCACATTGTATTATACTATACATTGTTTCTGAGTTTGTGCAATCCCTGGGATCGAACCCATGACCTTGGCGTTGTTAATGCCACACCAAGAAGTACCCTCTTTCTGAACAAACTGTCTACCCTTAATCTTGACATTATAATCTGCTGTTAATGGTCTGTTATTAATGCATTAGTGTAAGAAAAAAGGGACCTTTAACTCGAATCTCATTCTTTAACAGTTCTACAAGAGGAAAAAAAACTTAACGTGAGAAATGTTTATTTTATATGTTTTTATTTTATAATGTTTATACTGTAGAGATGCACACTGTTAGAAAACTCCGCAGCCATACATGTTTAAGGTCGTTCAACTTGGCTATACAGGCAACTTCAATTTGCTATTTTTAATGCTGACTGAAGTTAAGTTGATGTAGCTTATAAAAATAGTCGAAATTTAGCTAAACTTATAAGTTACACCAGTCATGATTTACAATTACTTGTAAAGCCAAATCGATTAAACTTAAACATTTAAACCAGAAATGTTTTTTTCTGCAATCCAACAAGTCGTTCGACAGCTGTAGATGTGTGTAGGAGAGCATCCCCTAGTGGCTATAGGGAGTGACATGCTCTCCAATGTCCTGTTCAGTTATACACTTCCATCCCTATTTCTAGTGATCCATATTAAAGCCTCTTTAATTTAATGCGGAGAAACACGTATATTAACATGAAAGTTATAGAGCCATATAAAGTGTGTGGGCGATAGATAGTAAAAATAAAATGTTTACCTATAATGTACCTGTAATGTTTTGATAATGGAAAATCAGTTCCGAGTTTTTGTAAATGAGAGAATCTGAACTTTCTTCCTCTCAGGTGCAAAGAGACAAAAGAATGAGGAAGTGATGAGCCATTGTGTAATGAGTCACTTCACATTGAAATGTTACAGGCAGTTAAATTAAACAAGACACATTCTCTCACACGCCAGCCAGAAACACACAGAGACCAAAGACATTACATACAGGTAAAAGTTACCTTTGCAATTATAATTCATTATAGCCTTGTTACATAAATGTATGTAGTTGGTAAATGTAAATCTGTTGTAAAAAAAAAGAAAACTATTTGATGTTTTGGATTATCAAGATGACTTTGTTTTGCACTCTAATTATAAAGGCATGCACAAAAGACAAAAGTAAAACACATAAACATTCATTTATAATCCTGTTGGTGTCTTTTGGTAAGCACTTTACTTCATAGAACTGTACCTTCTCTTGGGTTGGCATTAACTCTGATATATGTTGTAAACCGTGATCTGGGCATGGCACAGCTTGACACCAGGATTTTAAAAAAGGTAGAAATCTGGTAGAACCAGATTTGTTAGTTGTCAACCTTCAACCTAAAATGTTTTTTAAAGCTGCAATCTGCAACTTTTTTGGCTAACAATAAACAAAAAACACAGATCAGTGTTCAAACCGGTCTGCTTACTTTATTTTTTGGAATGATACGTTTATAATGATGATTTATAATTTGAGCTGTCGGGATTGTATTCCCAGGAAATGTCAGTTTGAATTCATTTCACTTTAACACAAGTAAAGTATGTAAAGTAACCTGCAATTTTATATTTCAAACAAATATGGCAACAGAGAGGCAAAAGTTACAGATTGCAGTGTTAAAAAGTGTTATGGCTGGTAAAAATATATATCATACATGGTTGTTTACAAGGTTTTGCTGTTGCCTTAATTTGATTGCTTAGTCCTAGCATCATGTAAACCATTTGTAAACCTTTTTTCTCTCAGGAATTTCAGTATTTGAAATGAAACAAAACTGTTTCATAAAATAAAATAACTTAGGTTTTTTCTATTCCTATCTAGTATCCATGGAGAAAAAAAGCGATGCATTCCAGCAACAGGAACCTTTTCTCAAAAGGGGCCTTGAGCAACTGCTTTGCTCTGACCATAGCCTATTATTTATTTGCAAGTTATCTTCCAGGGATGATTCTCAGCAACTGGACATCCAGGAGCCCGTTCAGGTCAAACTACCAGCACGGTGCACTGTCCACCAGCTTCGTGTACGACTGTGCATGCTAGCACAGCAGACAAACAGACTTCCTGAGCCATTTGCACTACTAGACCCAGAGCGATACAGTCTATTGTATCGCAAGAACGATGAATGGTATGAAATTTATGATGACTTTCAGGTATTGCGAACTTTGAACGCACCCTGGTTTCAGGGTGCTGATGGTTTTCAGACCCTCTTTGTCACTGTGCTGCCTCAACAGACTGTCTCTCAGGAAAGAATGTGGTTTCAGTGTATTCAGAATGAACTAATTGGCTATGATTTGGACTCCCTGGATGCCAATCGTTTAAGTGAGCTTTGCTTCACCCGAAGAAAGTTTGCCACACCAAGAAGGGAGGAGCTAAAGAAACGGGATCCTATAGTGTATGCCACTGAACCATGGACAACCTCTACTGCGCTTCCTATGGATGAGCAGGATCAGCTTCAGTGCAAACTGTCAGTGACTCTCTATCATAATAATTCAAGCCTTCCTGTTAAAGCTAACTTAAAACATACCCCCAGTGATCTCCTCAAGATCATTTGGGAATCATTAGCAATAGGTGATCAGTCATTCGAAAGCTGGTCTGTAGATCATGTACTCAAGGTGTGTGGAAGAGAGGAATTCTTGAGCGGAGCATTCCAGCTATCAGACTTCTTGTGGGTTAGGCACTGCCTGAAGAACATGTTGGAGCTCCATCTTTCAGTGGTTGCCATCTCATCCCTCCCAGATGACACAGTAAGTCTAGAGTATTGGCCACTGGTGGACAGTCTCACAGGTCTCTCAAGCTCCCATGAGGAACTTTCCCTTACAGGAAAGGAAGTAGAGGAAATTGTAATGATTTCCTTGTGGGACTGTGAGAGAAAGTTCAGGGTGAAACTTGTTGGTTTTGACATCCCAGAGCTTCCGAGTAAAGTACCTCAACTTGTTTATGTGGAGGCCACCATAATCTATTGTAGCAAGATTGTGTCATCAGTTTGTTCAACTTTAAAAGAGTTTACAGATGAAGTGCTGTGGAACACCTGGATGGAGTTTGATATTCTTATCAGAGATATCCCTCATGGAGCCAAATTAGGCCTCACAATTAATGCTGGTGCCATGGAAGGCTCCCCAACCAAGGACACAAAGACTAACTCCTTTAAAGTGTCAGACTCCCAGAAGGGAAGAGGGAAAGTGTTGTATTTTGTAAACCTCCAGCTGATTGACCACAGATCTCTCCTTAGCCAGGGCCAACACACCCTACATATGTGGCCTTTCCCAGAATGCGACGAGGAGGCATTTACTTATAAGGCAGACAAGCTTTCTACTGCCACTAACCCTGATGTGGTTAAAT
Source organism: Botia almorhae (assembly GCA_036877575.1). Taxonomy (NCBI): domain Eukaryota; kingdom Metazoa; phylum Chordata; class Actinopteri; order Cypriniformes; family Botiidae; genus Botia; species Botia almorhae. Next base: position 64,392 of record JAZGTJ010000710.1, on the reverse strand, counting down.
CTATGGCAATTACATTTATGTTGGATCGCTACAGCTTTCCTGTTGTCCTGCCTAATAGCAGAAGCTCCTCTAGTTCTTTCTTATCTGGTAGTGGTGCATCTCTTGCATCAGATTCCAGTTCCCCAAAATCTGGAAGCCATCCCCTGAAGTGGCTTAAAGAAGAAAGCGTTCACTATGCCTCAAATTTACCTCAGTTTCTTCGCAAAGTGGACTGGATGCAGCCAAGTGCTGTTCAGGATGTCCACTGGCTCCTAAGTCACTGGGAGCCGGATTACATTGAACTGTCAGTGGCCCTTGAGCTTCTGAGTGTGGATTATGCAGACATGAAGGTCAGAAGATTGGCTGTTCAAAGGCTAGAGATGTTATGCACTGAAGATGTACTTAAGTACCTGCTGCAGCTGGTTCAGGTAAAAAGATGTTTGGTATAAGTGTATAGATCTATATAGCAATGCTGTTTCATAGTAGTCTCTTGATGTTGTAATTGCAAATTAGGTCAAAGCTTAGTTCTTGACATTAAGAATTGTATAAGCAAAAACCAATAAAGCATGTTTCCGAATGATGCTGTTTCCTGTAGACCCTTAAAGTTGAGCCATATCACGATAGCTGTCTGGCACGATTCCTTCTCAGAAGAGCACTCAGAGTAAGTCATTCACATCCAGCTGCTAATCTCCAGTGGGGGGTGTATTGCTTTTCTTATTTGATATTATTTATTGACCTCTATTTTGTTTTCTTTTTTATTAATACCGTGTGCTTGCACAATTTTACCTGTCAATAAACAAGGTTACCAGCATGTACTTTTTGGGTTTCGAATATTTGCTACACAGAGCAAAAGAATCGGACATTTCTTTTTCTGGTACTTGCGGAGTGAGGTGGCAGGGTGCCCATTTTTTCGCCAACGTATGGCTGTCATACTGGAGGCGTACCTGTTGGGTTGTGGAAAGGCAATGCTGACCGAATTCCAGCGTCAGGTGCAAGTTGTCAAGCGCCTCCATGACGTGGCTCTGACAGTGAAGAGCCTCTATCCAGATAAGACTGATCTACCACCAACAGGTAAAGGTAAACACCTTGAGTGTTATTCCCAGTGGTGCTACTGTTCATCTACATGATTATGTATGGCGTCAGCTCCTCAGAGGCTGCAGGAGTTATTGGAGGAGTGCAGTTTACCCTCAGACTTCCAGGTGCCTTTTGATCCCCGTGTCAGAGCAGGAAGCATCATAGTGAGTTTTTAAAAACTTTATCAACAGACACAGCTCATTTGTGATGTTCTAGATTTTGCTTTATTCATGAGCTTTTCTATGTTTATGTGGGTCTACTTCCAACCCAGCTGCAACTTGCTCCTGACCTAATCTCGAACTGTTCCCCACACAGCTGGAAGATTGTAAAGTGATGGCATCGAAGAAGAAGCCACTATGGCTTGAGTTCTCCTGCATACAGTCAGAAGCTCCAGCTGCTCCATCTGTGGGCATCATCTTTAAACACGGAGATGATCTCAGACAGGACATGCTCATTATCCAGGTAAATAAACAACCACAGTCTAAAGGGTTTCACATTGGTTTATACACCAATGACTATATTGACTAATGTCCATAAACCTCACTTTGTAATTTTGCAAATATTATTGTATGTTTTGTAGACACTCATGGTGATGGACTCAATTTGGCAGGAAAAAGGTTTAAACTTAAACCTAGTGCCCTATGGATGCATTTCAACAGGATATAACATAGGTGGGTAAACAGCGTCTTACTGAATACAAAGATCAGAGCATCTAAAACATCAGATCTTACATAAATGTGTCAAGAAACATAATTTTTACACAGTTCTTTAGAATATATTTTATTCCAGGTGGTCAAAAATAACTACCTTTAGGGTGATTGAAGACCTAATCACCTTATCCTAAACACTCTGTTGGCATTTTTATTTTGCATTTATTTTTCAATTGCATATATCATCATTAACAAAATTAACTTGACAGATATAAAGTAACTCTCAATAGTACATTTCATTTCTCTGTAATCTGCGTAATGTAGATTTATGATACAATCATTTAATGCTTACATGACAGGCAAAGTGAAAATAAATGTACTTTTAATTGCAATATCTGTCTTTTACACAGGTATGATTGAGATTGTACGAAATGCAGTCACTATTGCGTCTGTCCAGCGGTGTCAGGGAGGTGTGGCTGGGGCTTTCAAAAACAACGCTTTGTATGACTGGCTTAAGAGCAAGTGCTCACTCCAGGAAAAAGTAAGCAGATATATTACTATTATTTCACGTGAATCTACAGCCTAATATCTAATAATTCTCTTCCTTGTTTGATTTGAACTTCAACGCAACAGCACTTTCAAGCTATGGAGAAGTTTGTGAACTCTTGTGCTGGGTACTGTGTGGCCACATATGTGCTGGGTATAGGGGACCGCCACAATGACAACATTATGATCACTGATCAAGGTAAAACCGAGGGAAAAGATTTGTCCTGTCTTCTAAAGACTAAAACTATTCACTCCTTACAAAACAGGCATTTCATTATTCCTTAATAAAATAATAGCTAATTATTAGACTATATTATTCATCAGTTGTAATTATATAGTTGGTCTCACTGTGCCTTGTGATTAATATGTAGAACTGAACATTTTAAATGAACATGGCAATGAATGGATGAACCAGTGTTTTTACACATCAATGGGTCCACTGAGGAGTTCACTGAGAATCACACTAATGTTATTACCTGCTGTGTTTCTTTCAGGAAATTTGTTTCACATTGATTTTGGGCACATCCTGGGAAACACCAAGAGCTTCATGGGGGTGAACAGAGAAAGGGTGCCCTTTGTTCTGACCCCAGACTTCCTGTATGTCATGGGCAGGGTGAAAGGTCGCACTAGCCTCTACTTCCAGAGATTCAGGGTATGTTCAGCTTCACGGTTTCTCTTCAAAACCTTTGGACCCTAGTGTAGTGGGGCCAACCAACTCTAATTTAAATCTGAGAAGCGCTCGACTGGACCTCTTGTCAGCAGGGGTGGAGCTTGCCTTTTGGTGCAAATGGGGAATGTATAGGTTGGGTGCAAGTTTCAGAATTTAGATTAAGCATATATCATTTAAGAAATTACCTGAAAGTGCTTATATTATTCATTAAATTATATGATAGTATACAAAATTACATGTAGTTTTCCAAAGCCTTGGCCACTTATCTGGCCAAGGGTGCAAGGCATCCGTTAAAGCTCAACTTTAGCATGTTTATACCTATTTTAAAACATTTAGAAAGTTTGACCTACCCTATGTGTTTAATCACCCAGACACAACCCGATCAATAATGCAAATGTCTATGATTTGAGCAAACTAAATGTAATTGTACCTAAGCTTCAAGCACTTTACAGGGAGAAACCGAGTGTAAACCTTATTTAGTCACCTTTCTTTCTTGTAGGACACCTGTATCAGTGCTTATCTGTCCCTGCGCTCTCAGTCTCGCCTGCTCGTCACACTCTTTTCTCTCATGCTGCTCACGGGAATTCCTGAGCTAAGCACGTCGCAGGACATGCGCTACCTGCGTACCGCACTGCAGGAGGACCAAGTGGAGGATGAAGCACGCAGTCACTTCCTGCAGCAGATCGCCCTTTGTGAGCACAAAGGTTGGACTGTGCAAGCCAACTGGTGGTTTCACATGATGGCTGGAATTAAATAGAATAAAGCTGACAATGGATTTAAAATTGATTTTACACGCCAGAGAACAGGATACACATACAAACAAATAAACAAACAAACTTGGTGTAAATATTGATGATAATGACCCTGATAACTCTTTTGTTTTGATTCCATTTAAGCAAACAGATTATCATTGTAACGTTTTCAAAGCACGTTGGGATAACAAGTAATTATTAGGTTTTGTACAGACCTTTTAGACTCCATGCCAGCTCGAGTGTATGCTGGATATAAGGCAAAAAATTCTACAATTCAAAAGATTTGTTCATATATATTACATGGAGAATTAATTTTGTTCAAAATAATAAATTTTATGCTGTTTGCCACTGCTGTGTTCATGTTTATTATTTCCATTTTCCAATACTTGAAAACCCTGAGTTACATGTCACAGGGGAACTAATGGGGGCTTAAGACTATCTTGACCTTTAAAAACACCACCAGTTTATCAAAATGGTACTACAACATGCCAGGAAATGGTTGTGACATGGTTGTGACCTTTAGAGGGCACCCTGCCCCATATTTACCTCCATGCTTTGGGTCAGAGACAGTAGAGAGAACCATTTGTAAACAATAGATTCAGATTCAGGTTTAAGATTTTAGGTTTGTTTTTTAATTTATTTATTAAAAGTGCACTTAAAAGTGCATATCAGCCAAACACAGGCCATGCAGTAATGGAAGGAGATTCTGTTGCTTCTGGGATGGGTAGGGAGAGAGAGGAGGGCGTGTAGGGGTGTTGTGAAAGCAGTTTGGGGGATATGGGAGGGGGTCTGTCAAGTCTGGCTGTGAGACTGTTGCCAGACAGGCGAGTCTCCATGCTTCTCTCCTGCATCCTCCACTCATTTCATTTCTATTCCTTCTTTTGTTTTTGATCATTCGCTTACATAATTTTTCAGTTAACTGGGTTTTTAAAAACCTTTTTATCTTTTCTTATTTCATGTTCTACTCACCTTGATCTCTCTCTCTTTCTCTCTCTCACACACACACACACACACACATGGCAAGACTGCATTACTCTATTGCTGGCACGGATGAGCACATGGTTAGATCATTGGCTGTCTACGGTGGGATGGAACCGTATATTCTTTTCTATAAGAATACACTCAAAAGGTAAGACTATTTACTGTACATTTGGCTGAATTACTGTATATAACAACTCTATTTGTATTCTTTTTTCATCATACACTGACAATGTCTAATGTCCTCCCTCAGGCCAGATGTTACCTCTGTTCTGTATACGAAAAATTGTCATTTTTAAGGTAATCTTCTTAAGGTAATTATTCCTCTTACATGATGCAGTATAAATATATATATTTAGTGACGATTCCACATATTTTTGTTTTTCATTATAGAAAAGAAGTAAAAATACTTAAAATTTTAGCTAATGTTCATGGGGGTCAATATAAAACAAATACATAACAAACATATCTGTTATGGGGATATGCTTGCACCTTTGTCTTACTCTAATTTTATTGGTTCCATCATGGTCAAACATGCTTAAAATTACATTACTTATAATGCTCTGTGGTGATTGACATTTGTGGTCATATCCCATTATCATGTGCTTATATACACGGTCACGCCCTCAAAAATTAATCTCTGTCATTTTTAAAATTGAGAAGGTGTGAAAGCTCCAGTAATTACTGATGAGGGTGTGTCAGAGGGCAAGTCAGGTCGTATCTATGAGTCTTGGTTACTGAGTGAACACTGAGGACCCAGTCAAGCAGTAATGGCTTCCAGTGCTGAATAGATCACTGACCTAGTTCAGGTCTGACAGATCAGCTAGCGGCCCCCAAATTCCAACATGCTGTTTGTGTGCTCTGTTAATATTTACCTTGTCACTGTCTCTAGAGGTTTTACAGCAGTTTGTTTGTCTGATTGCTTTGGATTGATTGACAAGCACCACAAAGTGCACCATAGTTGTATATTTTTCAGATTTTGCACTACTGTTCAGTGGGGCTACATGATATTGAAGAAAACAATGATATGCATGTGATAAAATGTGATAATGTTTTAAGTTTGTGAAATCAATTCAATCTACTTCTAAAAAGTGAACAGCTATCCATGAATAACTCATATGCAGACGTACCTTCACACATATGTATTGTTGAGAACACCTTGCGCGGTGCAATTTGTGTGATGGAAAATCTGACTTTTGCTAATTCAGTTTCTATTAATGAAAAGTAAATGTAAAAAAATAAGATGCATGTCTATAGTTTTCTGACATAAAGATATTAAAATAAATAGAAGATAATTGAGTTAGCTTGAAATGGTTTGCTTTTAATGACTACAAACATATAGACATTTGTTTTTAATAAAAATCTACAGGTGAGGCTACCTTTACCCAACAAACAGAAAGACGGTTTATTGGATTTATGGGCTAATCTTCACAAGAGATCTTCAAGAGTCTATCTGTCCTTGTGGACCAAAAGTCTCCAATGGAAATTGGAGATTAAAATTATAAATTAGGTTTAGAAAAAAAATAACCAGAAAAGTTATGACAAACTGAAGAATAAATATTTAAGGTTTTGTGCAAACTTGTGGAGGTATGCCAGGTCTAGTGCACACTGTCATTATAACAAAAGAGAATATATAGGCATTAAAAGGTTTAAGACTTTTTAAATTTCGGAAGTCTTTTAAAAAGAGCATTTTACACAAATTACACAATAAATAGCTAGTTACAATAAAGGCATTTTCAATAGTGGTCTTTAATGTTTTTATCCCCACTGTATATTTATTTGTGAGTTATGTTATTCCAATTTTATGTATCATAAGATAAATTTATGATTTCAAAATGCATTAAAGCTTGTTTCTCCTTGTGTTTCCCCTCCTCTCACACAGATCTGGTTTCTGGGAGGTCCCCTCTTTTCTGCACTGATGGTCCATGGCTAAGCTGCTATGACACACCACAGCGTTCCTCACAGGGGCCCTCCAATTATAACAGAAACACACCAGCTACCGTAAACAATGTGTATGCTGGATGGAAAGGTCCTCAGAAAACAATCTATATATCCGTATGAGTAAATGAGACTGGCCACTGGGGACATTTGTCCAGTAATAAGAGTATATGGAAGCTCATTAGCAGATGTGTGTTTAAGCTGACTGCCATTGGCATTTGATTTGTTTGTGCATCGCCCATTGCCCTTTAAAATGCATTATCACTATTTATTTATAAGCTTATTTAACGATGACACACTGAATTAGTCCTCAACTGTGTTTTTACCTTGTGCAGCGTGACTGATTTCTTTTGGTGTTTAGAGTGGACTGGCGTTTCTAGCACCATTTGAAATCGGTCGAGCTGAAAGGCATCGCGTCCCCCTCATATGAGAATGACATGACTGGAAATGACTTTGTACCTGGTGAGAAGAGAAACTGGCGAAGTGACGTTTAAGGTTATCAGTTAATACACCACTGTAATGGAATTGAGTATAAATATCTTTCATACTGAGGGGCACCTACTAAATTTATCTGAATTTAATTTAAAAACAGCAATGCAATGTACGTTTTAAACTCCATGGGGTTTTTATTTAAAAAAAATCTTTTTTACATTTTAACTTCAGGTTATAAATCAAAGATCTAAAATCAATGTTTCTTTAAACTAATTTTATTTGTGGTACCTTACTATATTTTGTGGTTTGTTTACTATAAGCAAAGATTACAAAGGTGTTGTTAAAATGCTGCTATCTTTCTACATATTTAAAGAAATAATTTACCCAAAAAGTATAATAATAATGTTACTTTTAATGTCCTTTTATGTGTCTTTTTGAAAGAGTGACCTGTACATTCATCAAAACTTCTTTTGTGTTTGAAAGTCATGCAGGTGTGGAATGACATGCGATTCAGAAAATAATAACATTTTCATTTTTGAGAGTTACTATTCCTTTAATTTTTTAAACTGTTTATTAGTTAAAGCTGATTTCATCATACATACCATAATAATTGCTTTCTTCCATCAGTGTCTCTTTTAGTCACCAGTCAGCTTTAGGATTAACAGAGCATGTTTGGACCCGCAGCGGTGGGGTCAATCATTAAACACACGGACGCATCTCTTTTGGGCCAACACATACTGTCCCACATTCCCTGGGAAAGTGTCAGAAGGGATGGACTGTGTTTATCTTCATTCCTTCGAGGAATCAGGTGCTTTCTGTCACCTGGGTAACTGAATCTCCATGGATGTCACAACCAACCCGCTGCCTGAACCGAGTGGCACGGCCCCACCGAGATCTGTAACATCTGATCCTGAGTCAGTCAGCTGGATGCCATTCCCAGTATTTCTTAGAGAACTGGCAGAAAGGAAGATAAATACAGGTAAGAATACATGCCTGTTCTTTCTTTTTTGGACCGAATTTGGTCTACAAGATCACAGTGGGGTTAGGATTTCTTTTGCATGTGAATTTTTAGGCTTTGTTCTTTAAACAAGGTAGCATTGTGTTTCAGTATAAAGGATACATAATCCTTTCCATCCTAGGTTATGTCGAGATAACTGATGAGGTACACTAGATAAGTCTTTGATTTTATTTATTGCTTTTGACCGGAGTAACATCCCCTGTCTGCTCACAGTTGTGCTGTCCAAAATCCTTCAGAACAATGGAACGAAACGTAAAGAAAGACCAGCTGGAAGATATATTCATCCAGGGCGACTGCAATCTAAAGTGCAGACAATACCTCATCAGGTCTGGTGCCTTAAATCACATGATTAGTGTGTGTGTTTTTTGGTTGTAGTAAATCAAAGCTGCATTTGGTTTACCTGACTGTTGTAATTATTTGATCAGCTGGCGATCTGTGTTTTAGTTTGTTTGGTGAATCAACAGCTGAGTATTTCCTCAGCCCTTCCTCACGCTCAAGGGACAAACCGCATTGGTTTTTCAAGCTACAAGATGACATGAAAGGTATATGAAATTTCCTTGTTTTTTACCAGAGAGATGGATAGTAATATATTAAATGACTCGAATGCTTCTGTATTTGCTTATTATTGCAATAAAAATGCAATATTAATGAATGCAATATTTTGAGGTGTGTTACAGTGTAACTATATATTGAAGTACTGCGTAATATTAATCAACAACATGTACGTACTATAGGGTTAATATTAGGATTAGGAATTAGGAATTATAGAATAGGAATTAGGAATTAGGAATATAAGGAGTTTTTTAAGGTTTATTTGCATGTAATTATGCATAATTTGCTGGTATTACTATAATAAGTACATGTAACATGTAACTGACACTGTAAAATAAAGTGTGACCGGGAGTTCACTGATTAATAAGGTTGTGCCTCATGTAGTGTAATGGGTTTGAATCATCCATTACATCATTCATCATTATACTACACAACTGATGGAAACCTTGTAGACATACTCCAAAGAAAAGTACCATAATAATGATATATGATGCTCAGAATTAGATCAAATCTGTGGACTTTTCTCATTTTGGGGGTAAATCTGCAAAATTCTGTGAAATGTATTTAAACATGAGAGCAATGCACTCTGAAAAAGAATGAGGGTTGTGTAAAACTGTGAATGACATTCAAATTTTGTGAAAATCTGCAGTGATTTAAGCAGGTGCGGATTCCGTATGGGCCCGGCTAATCCCATATATTAGCACCATAAAACTAACCCCACTGTAATTTGATACAGCTTTATATGCATGTTGTGCATGCTGTCATCCATTGTGTGTTCTCTGTTACTAGATAACATGAGTGCAGAGGCCCTTTGGGATGCTATGAGCTCTACACATATACTGCAAGAATCAAATACAGAGTCCTCAGCAGTGATTAGCAATAAGGTACAGAGCTTTTCTTGTACCAAACTAATTCAGTCTACTAGCTTAGTTAATATCTTAAAAAAGTCTGTTTTATGAGACAATTTCATTATGGGGCAACCTTATATTTTGCTCTTGTTCATCAGATTGTGAGACGGATTGCAGATTGGAAAGTACTGAAGAAACAGGACCATCTGAAGCACCTATCAGGAGTCAGACACATGTTTCGCTCTGCTCAGCGTAACCAGGCCATCTCAGCCCTCCTTCTGCAACGTAACCCTGGTTTTGAGCATAAAATAAATAATCAGCCTTGATTTCTCCCCCGAAATAAGCAAACTTCACGTAGAATTATGTTTGATATTGGTTTGATTGGCTAACATATTTGATGAGATAAAATAGGAAACAGTGCTGAGTTATTGTAGTGAAGTGAGTGTGATAAGTACAGAGAACTGTTGCAGAAATCTGCCTGTGTTTAGTTTTTATATATGTACATAGGTTCTGCTACAAATGTCATCCACACATATTGACAAAACGAACACTGTTTTATGTCTTTTAATACAAGTAATTTTAAGTAACTGAAAATGTTAAGCATTTATTTAAAAAAATAAACACAATGGTAATTCTTTTATATAATGTTTGTTAATATGATTTTTCGTTTTAATAGCTTTTAGTAGATAGTTGTACTTACCTTCCACTACCATGAGGGGGCAGTAAATTGTAATAAAATGTAATGTCAAATAATCTGAAGGTTCTATATGGCATAGTTCACCCAAAAAGTGGTCACTGTTTATAGTGGTCTCTGCACCCTCATGTTGTTTTAAACCTGTAAAACGCATTGTATGGGCGGGAAAACACAAAACATGGATTTAGAACAACATTGAAGTGAATTACAAGTGAATTTTCATTTTAAGTGAACTGAGCAGATTTAAAAAAGTCTATTATAATTTTAACACTATTTTAGAATATTAGTAAACTCATCAAAACGACAGAATAGCACAAATGGAACTATGGAAATGATGTTTATGCTTTATCGTCTTTAGAGTAGCTTTTCTAAAAATGGACTCTTGGTATTTTAACAGACAGCTTCTTGAGGCTCAGGCTGGATGCCTTTTAACCAGTACTGAAGGTATTTTCACCTATGCAGCGCTCTTACTGACTGCTGTCCAGTCCAAGCTGTCTTTAAAAAACATTTGTTAGTATATAAAGTATATAATTTTTAGCATATGCCTTCAGATCAAATGTTTTTAATGACAATGTTTTCTGTGTGGAAAATGCCATTATTTTAATGTAAAATTAAAAGTGCTGTCTGTGAGGGTTAGGTTTATGGGTATGACCGAATTAACTGAAATGGGAAATCGAATTGAAAACTGAATTGGCTCAGTAACTCTTGGCAGCTTTGAATCCCACTTGCCTGTGCACATTGGTTTACCCACTCCGAAGATACGAAAACAAATGGGCGTACACCTTAAACTTGTCATTTGAGTGTTTATTTAAAATACAAGGCATGACGTCGCCATACAAACTCTCTTACCTGTTTATTATACAGCGCAATGAATAAATGATGAGACTCCTCCCTCAGCAGCGCTGTCTGCATTGAGCTCGTTTTTAACAGGTGGACGCGGAGCTCGCGCTGCTCTGAGACTAAACCCGCAGGTAAGAGTATATGCAGCTCTATTTATTACATTTTTGCTTCTTGTTGATGTTCACTTTTCCTTACACTTTATTTTTGCTGTTACTTCGTTTAGAGCTTTTTGTAAAATCGTTAGCGTGCATCGAGATTGGGCAGCCAAAATACAGTTTACGAACTTTTCAGCTCACGAACTTCTTACTCATATATGTATATGCTGAAAGTCATATGAATAGGTTGTTCATTAAAACAATGCAACTGATATCTTTATAAGCATCTATTGATTTGCGGTTAATAGCTCACATTATAATTATAAAAAGACAATCTACAGTGTAGGGGTGTTGATCACTGCGTTGAACAGCAATCAACAATATATTGCACATGCTTGCATTTGTTATCAGAATGAGTATGCTTGGATTGGAGAAAATAGCCAGATTCAAAGGCCAGATTCAATTAAGAAATTTGTAAACTGAAATTGCAAGCTTGGGAAAAGATTGATTTTTCTTTTTCAAAACATTACCTCCTTCAGAAACCTTCAAAATTTAAAACATTTCCTCCACACCTGCTTATGAATGCAACAGCTCCTCTAATTTCCAGTACTGAAATTTCCCAGTATCTTCCTAGACTTTCTAGTGTTCAGTCTGTTCTTTTTACAGAGCGTTAATGTAACGGTAAATGACAGCTGAGGTCATTTCGTGTGATATCACATATTGAGGAATATTTGTCTTTAATGTTTGCACTCTTAAAGCTTAGAAAGCACTCACGTGATTACTAGTAAGATTACTACAGCTCTACCAACATACTATTACAATCTATTGAATGCTAATTTGTTTAAAAATTCAATTCAAATCTTCCAGGATATGATATATCTCAAATGATTGTAGCATCACAAATTAAAACAGCATTGAACTTGAAAGTTGTCATTGTCGTTGTCCATCTCTCTGCCTGCATGGCCTTATAGAAACTGATTACATTAATTCTCTTGCATTCCTGTGAATCTGTACTTTTGTACTGGTGTGTACTTTAGCTCTGTTGCACCACACAAGTCTCGCACTGTCATTATCAGTGCTGTAAATGTGCATATGTATTTGATGGTGATTAGACAGCTGCCTGGACAGACATATAGTTTAAATAACGCAACGATCTATTTGATATAGAAACCTTCTTGTGGTTAATTCCAAAGTGCTGTAAGCTGTCACATGGTAACTTGAAGCTAAAGTCATAAAGCCTGGGAACCTGTTCCCGCTTCTGAGTATAACTTTAATCGGCTCTTGTTTGACCTTTAGCCCCATTGCTGTGGGTGATAAAGTTTAAGGAGTTCCACAAGGCCTGAGAAAAGGCTGCAGGTTTACAACACACTTTTATTTATTGTTTTGTTGATATCTGGCAACAGGTGCATTTGTTAATTCTATTGATATTAGAAATAATGGCCAACTGCACCCCCTATCCTTTCACATTAGTTTAAACATATGTTTAAAAATTGGGAAATGCTTGATTATATCCGTTGTCTCTGTCATAATCACTCCCAGCTGCAGCACAAGCTGTCAAAACATATTCTGTGTGTCTGTCACTCTTGATAACTCTGCTGGCTGTTCGTTTTCTCTGGAGCTTTATTTAAAATGTCAGTCATCTGATTGAAGCTGGATTGAAGCTGCATGTCAGAGGTGATGTAATGATGATTCTCGTGATGATGCTTGTGAAGTTGTGCCTATCAAAACATGAATTGCCTTAACAGTGCTGAACTTTATGTTTGTCCAATTTTATTCTCACACGATTTTATGTTTCTCAAATGAATACCAATTATTTGCAACAATAAAAGTAATTGTTAAGAGATAGAACATCTAGGAATAGGTTAGGCATAATAAACAATGGCACATTGCCCCTTTTTACGCTGCATATTGGTAATTAGTAATATTTTGTCATGGAACTGTCATGCTGTATATCAAATCATACACACAATTTTAATACAATACATAAGGCTGAGTGAATTGTCTCATACCATGTGTTGAATAATGTCCTCTCTCTGGCAGTCTGGGAGGAATGCAGAGAATTACACAGTTCCGGAATATCACTCGTCACTTTTTACAGAAAGTTCTGGAATGATGCTCTCAGTCTTTATCCCAATCTTTCATTTAGTTGAGGTTCAAAGGTGGTCATCATGAAAACATGAGGAATTTTTTTAACATGTAATCGAATCTTTGATCAAGCACACACTGTATCTGCCTAGAACCCTAAGGCAGGAAACCTGCTTCTATATTGTTACATGAAGACACAACTTTGTGAGTGTGGGTGGGTATTAAAGATATAAGTTATTCTAAATCTCTATAATCCTTTCATTGTCATTTCAATTCTTCTTGATAATATTCGACATATGTAAATTAATTGATTAGCTTATTTAACCAAATTATTAACTAATTAATTTATTTTATAAGTAAGTTTTATAATTGTATAATTAATTTTATAAGCTTATATGTGAACTTCAATAGTGTGTTTGTGCGTGTTTTAGGGATGAAGAAAGAAGTGTGACTTTTGGAAGCATCTCTTTATGACTAATTGTGGCTCTAAAAGTAAGATGAAACACCAAGGGTTTAAGTTTTCTGTTGGCTACTGTTTGGTCCTGTTCTTCGGAAAGGCCGGAGGGTGTGCATGAGCTCACGTGTGGTTACAGATTAACCCCGCTGATAGAGGGCATTACTTAAAAAGTGAGCCAGACCTTGCTGTTCTGCCTTGATATTTAATATCCTTGGTAATTCACATTGTAAGCATATACAATGCATACACTTACTGAAGCAGATTAGATGACCCAATGCACCATTATCACGCGTCTCTTTCATACTGTAGTCTATGAAGTTGGTCTTGGCAGAAAAAGACAGTATTAGGGCTAATTTCAAGGTCATGCACCTCAGGCTTCAAGGTCTTTTAGAGAATGTTAACAATGATTTTACTTCCCAGTCTCCTACAGCTGTGTTATTGTAATACGGTGTGCAATGTCATTCTGACATTGTGTTCAGTGTTTACTCTTGTTCTATACAAGCTGAGCTTAATCAGAATGAATACTGGTCTAATCTTGTACAGCCTAATGGGAGGGAATGGGAGGTTTTGGACTTGGTCTGTACATGTCTTCCACCTTAACCTACAGTTGTTTTCATATTCACCTTTTGATGTTATTCATAGCGGAGGGCAAGTATTTTCAGCAGCTTCTCCCAAAAGTAATATTTAAAATGTTTTGTGTGTTATAGCTTTAAGATGTTCTTAAGTACTATATGAGCAGGATTGTTTTTTTATGTTTATTAATTCCCTGAAACGAAAGGTAAACATCTTGGAAAGCAAACAAATCATATAGATCTATGAATTCATATTCCCTACACTCAAAAAAGCTAATAACTCTACATTTGCCTTCTATAAGTGGCTAATGTTTGTCTTTTTATTCTTGTGATTTTATAACAAGGAAATGAAAATATAAATCTGCTGTACCTTACTTGCGGTATTTTAAATCTTAGTGTCTTAATCATATGGATGGAAGAGGTAAATAGCACATACAGGACTTCTATCTCTCTTTAATTCTTGATCCTGACTGGTCAGTCACAGCATTCCACTGTGTGTAAATGATCATGGTCATGTCTCAGTATATCAGTGATATCAGTATAGATTTCATATCTCTGAATCCTCATATGGACTGCAGAATTCATAGATTGTGATATATGAGGTTTGTTGTGTCTATAGTTCAGAACAGACGTTCTTGTATATGTAATTTTCTGATTAGGAGTAAGGTGCCAAAACCTGTCAGTCTATGCTGGCTTTAAAAGGTTTACTTTATTCCAATTTAAATAGATGTTTTAGACATTTCCTGTTCATTTGAATGTTAATAAGTAAAAAATAATGTTGGTGTGGTAGTGTTTTTTTTTTAAGAATTTCAGACATTATGTCAGCCAACAGAATATCAAAGACCAACATGAGTATAAGGCCTCTTTATTTGGTATGAAAGTGTTAAGGGTGTTTAACTAGTTATGTATTAATATTGGTCTATAATATTTCATCTCGGTTATTTTTGACTTTCAAAACACATGATAGTCCAATAACTTTCATACCTATTTCAGGGTTTCATTTTGGTCAGGTTTAAGTATGTTTCAGAGTATGTACAGTAAATATGTATAATATACTTGATTGTCTCTCTATGTGGTTAATGAGAAGAAATTATTCTGCTTTACACAGAGATGCTGTTATTAGATATTTTCAGCTTTAGTTGAGCATCTCTTGCAGTGAGTTGTACTGGAAGAGAGTTGTTGTGTGTGTGGTCAGATAAAACTAAAGCATGACTGCCCCTCCACGATACCCCTTAACCAGCTCATCGCCCCCCTGAAGAATGGTGCAGTGCATTCCGTCAGCCGGGAGACGGGCTGCCCCTTTCACGCAGTGGCTTTTGAGAGTGACAGCTGAATTTGAATGAGAATCACTCTCCATTCACCCCATTGCTGTGGTGATGGGGTGGATAGGGTGGGGGAACATTTTTTCGTCCACTCTGATTGGCTAATGACATTCATTCTACTTTTTTTGTCCAGAAAGGCCAGTTGTGCTGGTAACATTTTTCTTTTGTGCCTTATTTTGTACACTCAGCCAGACAAGCCAGCACACCCTTGCAAGAGAGCCTGAGAAAGGGTCTGTACAGAGGGAGTTTATCAGCTTGGTTGCGTGAGTACTGTATTTCTGGTATTGTAATGTAAAGTTTTTGGTAAAGACTCAATGACCCTGTACTGCTTTCACTGCTCTGTACAGATGTAGATAAATGCACATGTCATGCAGGCTTTATCTTCTGCCCTGCCAAGCAGTTGTGACTTTGTAATTCTCATGGAATTCTCATTCATCCTGTTTTGCACTTCATCTGTATCTTAGATCCTTCTCTTTGATTTGCCACTGTCATGTTGTGTTTTTTATCTGTGAGGCATGATGGCTCGATGTCTTGTGATGTTCTGTCTATACTGACTTTTAAAAAAGATATGATAACTGTGCAGTAACAGTAAAGTACATTTCTGTTGCTCAATACAGTAACATTGTTTCTGGATCATAGAGTATTACAGAGTGTTAACACAGCATGCTGTAAAAAATAGTTTGATGGTCTTAAAGTTAGGCTTTTGGGTGTCTGTAGTTTTTGTTTATTTACTGATATCATATCAGTGAAATAATCTGCTTTCTCTAACAGTGAAGTGAGTATTTAAGGATTATGTGGTGGTTAAATGTTGAGTGCTTCTGGTACACGAGGTTGTGTGGGAAACTAGGGCTTGTGGTATTGTGTGGTATAGCTGAGTTGACAATCCTCTCACCAGCAGACTTAAGAGCCTGCAGCCAGGGGCCCAGTGTGCCTCTCATAAACTCACACACACAGATAAAAGCAGCCGTCTTTCTGGATTTAAATATCTCATATTAATTTAGTGAAATATCCAGCTAAACTGTCAAAATGCATATTTTGTTCATGTTTTGACAATACTGTGACCACAAGGAACGATGTGTACACATATTGTGGACTTCATTATAGCATCACAAAGACATGTGACCCAGATTTTACCTCTGAAGCATTACATAAAGTAGTATATATCAGTTTATATTCGCAGACTTTGCTGTTTTTACCTTGTTTTAGCTTCATAATGTTTAGACACAGTTTATATACTAATCACTGGAGCATACACTTGTACTAGTGTCATAGATGTAGCTCAGCAGTGCATGCTGGGTAAACTCAACAGGAGTCAATAGTCTGAGCTTAATAATGAAGGCTGATTAAATTGCAGAATAACTCGTTTAGTAATAACATTATTTAAGTTATTTGTTTATATGAACAATAATATTAAAATAAAAACCGTAGATATAACCAGGAAATATATTCTGACATGATTCAACAAACATTGGTTTAAATCAATTACTGGAATTTTATAGATTTATTTTATTAGATAACAGATTAAGTAGTTCTGTTTTTACATAGGTTAAGGGCTAACTAAGCTGTTAATGATATTTGTTAATAGAAAAGTCTGTCTCTCCTTCGTTAAAATAGGACAGTTAATAAAATTTCAAATTTGAAATAGAACATGATTTTTTTAAATTTTCCTTGTATTGCAGGTGTCTGGATATTGGCTCCTAATGTTCATTTGATGATGATGATGACCAGATATTTGAGGATCCTCGTTCTAGGTAAGACACAGATTATAATCAACACATTTAAACTGGAAGCAAACTGGAAACAAACTGGAACATGGCGGTCATTTCTCACTCTACCTTTCAGACATTAGAAAATGGCTGATGACAGGTCAGACAATTCCATGTGATTATCAGAGTCTGACTCTTCAGTGAGCTGAACAGGGGATTAGACTCCTAAAGAAAGTGAAGTTCAAACACTCCGACCCCCACCTGTGCCCTGCGCAGGAGGTCTCTCGCAGTAGCTCCCAAGAGTCCTTTTCAACACTGAACAATCAGAGTTAAACAATACAAACATGACCAACCTGTTACCCCTCTGTCTTCTTCAGCATCTGTGCGTGGCCTTTCTCTCCTTAAACTCTCTGAAGAGCGGCAATCAGAGGCATTGTGTTGCTTCTTTGTGTGTCGTAATGAAACCGTACACCTGGAGCGAGCTCCGATCAACAAGGCGAGGAAAAGTTCCTTCAGTGTTTGCACAACACTCGGGGATCAAAAATCACTGTGATGACCATCCTAAACATGCTCGCTCGGGCACATAGGGCAGATTTGTTCAACTGTTGGGACACTTTTTAGAGCAGTATTTCTGCGACAAAAACCTCTAAATTTACTTGCTTAAATGTTTTAATATTTATTAAGTTTTACATTATTTATTTTAGTTATTATCATTCGTTTTAATGCAAACTTTAATGCAAACTTCTTTCTATGCAAGCTGCTATTATTATAGAGTGTGTCTTATTTCCTTGATGCAATTAACATTGCTGTATTACTGACGGAAATTGTGTTTTGAAGAGACGTTTGTATTTAAGCAATTATGGGAGCAGTAATTCATGAAATGATCAAATGATAGAGAAGAGCATATATCGCTGTAGTTTTCTGCATCTGATCAGGACAGTCCTGCATGATGAGGAATTGAGGCATTTTGCAATGTATTTTCTAGTCATTTCGGCAGTCCTACAGCTTGAACCACTGTAGGTAAACCACCCTTACAGCAACACTAAATTCTCGGCCATGTTTTTTTTGTTTTCAGATTTGCATAATTCTGTGCAAACAACACATCCTGCACACCAAACTCATTCATAGTGAATTCCCCCCGTGGTCTGTGGAAATCGTATTGTGGTAATAATAGATCGTATCAGAGATGTGAGGTCACAAATTCTTTCTGTATATGCACCTCTGTCTTTGTTTAAAACAAGGACTTTTTTCCTCCTTTTCTTCCCATCGGCTGTCACCTGATGTTCTCTTTCACACTGTTTTCACCCTCTGAGTTAAATCATTGTCTGAAACTCCCAGTAGTAATATGATAATCTACTATTTCCCAAACACAGCGTAAGGATATAATCCCTCCCAATGGGGCCGTGTAAAGGTGAAAGGAAGGAAGACGATTTATTATTTCACGCACAAGAGGGAAGTGTGGAATTTGTGGTTCAGTGTTTGTGCAACTGCTTCTGACACCTATAGCCTCTGAGCTCATGCTGGTGATGCAGGTTCAAGTCTAGCCTGTAACATTTCTGTTTTTACTTCCAGGGGTGTAGAAACAAGAAAGTGCTTCTAAATTTGTATTACTTCTATATTTTTATCGCAGTTGCTAATCTTGAAGCATGCGAAAAAATTGATGACTGTGTAAATTATGTAAATCTAAAATGAAACATGAATTTACAAAATAACCCTCAAAGCCAAAGGTGTGTGTGTTTGTGTGGGTTTATGTAACCATAAATTGAGGAGGAAATTGTAAGTAGAAATCAGCAAAACCTGACACATTTAAGTAAAACCTTTTTTTGGGGATGTCCTCATTTGTAAATTTAAGTAAAAATGCAGAGAGTTTTCTGTTACAGTTAGAGTGTGGGTTAGGGTTAGGTTATAGTGTTTATAACTAGCTGTGTGAAAAATGTCCCCATTTAGATAGATGTGTGTGTGTGTGTGTGTGTGTGTGTTTAGATGGAAGCGACACAGAAAGTAATACGTTCATTATCTCTGCTCAAATGCTGAAGAGCAGAGGAAGTGTGCGTGCTTCCCAGAGAAGGGAATGAAAACAGTGCTTTGGAAAACCATTAGTTGTGACATATGGGGAGGAGGGTGATGAACAGGTTTAATCTGGCCCATTATTCTTATTGTACGACGCTGCAATTATCAGTGCATCATTTTGTTATTTCATCAGGATCTTTGTGTACTCTGTCATCAGTCATTTATCCATCTGATTATGTGTGCCATAGTTACAGTACTACACTTAAAAGATTAAATAAATGGAAAAATAAAATGGAAATCAACGCCGTGTTGATTTGAACATTGGCTTTGTTCCAAATCCTAGTGAGCTGCCTATCTAGACAACTTGATTGGGTATCATAGGCACAAACAGCAAAATTATACTTCTAGCCAAATTTCAAGTCAAGATGTAAGAGTTGTTGCAACCTTAGGAGGGTGGAGAGTTGGCAGCAAGGCACCTCATTTGTGTATAAAACATAGCTGATGTCACCATGGAATTTGGAATAACAGGACAGAGGTTTGAGGATTTGCTTTCACCCTGCAGTCACAAGTTTTAAATGGAAGCCGTTAGTCCCAGACACACCTGTTTGGATATTGGTGCCTTTTACAATGATGTTGTTTTGCCCCTGTGGAACGTCATTTGGACTTTCCTAAATACTGCATATGATTGGTTTGAAATACACACTTTACAAACACATAAGCTCATGAAAATTGTTTCTGCACTGTTTGAAAGGGATTATGAATGTTTTTTATTTGTTCAGTGTGATTTGGGGTGATATTGCAGATTATAGATTTTTGTCTTTTGACACCTTATTTCTGTGACTCAGAGAGCAGTGTTTAAAGTTCAGGCAGAAGCATGAATAGAATGTTGTGGAAATGAACAGTCTTTTAGGTGTGTGATTTCCACAAGTGACTTTTTAGAAGTTAAAATGAAGGGGTTCAGCAGCTCACCATTCTGAAGTGCTTTTTGTCATTTTCAAGCTAGAAGGTCCATTCTAAAAAGCTCCAAATCACGCAAAAGGCCCCAATCCTTATTATTTTCATTATATAACAGAATAGTGGCAAAAAAACTCCCCTGAGTGGTGACAGAATTCAATTGGTAATTATGACAGATAACGGGGACTTTTATTTTGTATTGACACATACACAGTGATTTTCAGATTTTATCATTAATCAATGTGGGTCAAAGAAAGTATTCGTTAATGATTGGACAAGGAATTTGATTAAGATATGTAAGTACAGTACATGGCATTCTAATGGAATGTCTTCTTTAGAATGTGTGTACTTGTTGTACTTTGGTCTGCACTGCATATAGACAACATCTATAGGTCTACAAGCTTTAGGGTGCAATGGTTAGACCATCTGGGGCTATGTACACACAAGCCCTTTATTGTTCTATTATCAGCTGGATCTGCATGTAGAGATATGTCCTGGTGATCTCTCAAGTGTTAGATTGTGGTTCTGTTTGATTTCAAACAATAATAGCTACTATGCTTTGTCTGTGTATGCATGTTTAATATCTGATTTTTGTTCCCATTCTATTGGGGACTTTCACAATTTCACTACATTGTCTGTACTAGTTTGTTTTTCATTTATAATGCAATATTCCACCTTATTGCACCGTTTTATTTGACCATTGATCATGGCGATATAGCATGTTACTTTTAACACCTCTCATATCTATTTCGATCAAGTGAAGTATTAGTAATCTATTAAATATCTAATAAGATATTAAAGCTGCAATCCATAACTTTTGCCTCTCTATCGCAACCCCTGTCTGAAACATAAAATTACAAGTTGCTTTGCTTTATTTTCTTAATGTGCATTACAAGTTAAAATTCCAAACAGCTGCTATAGGAACAAGCTACACATGATTTAGTAGCCTGGCCTTATTTCTTCTTTCTGTTTATAGATGTGACATATTCCTAAACTGACATTGACATGAGCTGACCTGGCAGTTAAAAGTAATAACTATGAACTTACTGTTGTGATTAAAAGTAATTAATAACCAAAAAAGTTACGGATTGTAGCGTTAAAATTTTTTATTTCAAATAAAAATGTATTAATTTAGTATCTAGCTGCATAATAGGAGCTTCACTTTGCATCAGGACCCTCATCACCGTGCTAGGCCTGAAGTTTCAAAAAAGGTGTTTGGAGATGATGGCAGGAAAACACCAGCCTCTTCTGCAGAAGTCTCACCTCCACTGTAACAGCTAATGCAGCACATGTGGGGGCTTGTTCTGAATGCCATTCCTTAGCTAAAGATACTTTTACACCTGGAATTTTTCTCTTAATGAATGACATTTTCCTGGCGTGACATTCTGTACTGCTGTTTCTCTGCAGATGTCCATCTGTCACTGCAGCCAGAGACACTGTTGTTGGTGTGTATTCAGGCAGATACACACACAGTAGCGTGCCTGTGTGTTTATAAATGTGGTATGCGAGGAAAAGTGCTTGTGTTTCTCTCCTAACCACTGAAACAAGCAGGAGTTGTCGCTCAGACCAGCAACACAAACCAACAGTGTGATTAACCAGAAAAAAACTATTTTGTAATTTTTACTCACATGCTGTAAGATAAACTAATTGTCCAGAACAAGGTTTAAGCTTAGTAGTTTAAGCTTAAACTATTCCATGCATGCTGTGAAATACACAGCAAATGCATAACAGGGATTATGTAGAACTGATATAGTTGTAAAATGCCTTAGATATGCCTATAGATTTAATTTATTCTATAGAAAATTTCTCTTTCACTCACTGCCTATTTTTTCCCACTGTCTCTCTGTGCGTTTCCAGGTTGTTTTGACAAATTGTGGGAGAAATAATGTGTGGAGGCAGATAACACCCATACCCCCTCACACACACTCTCACGGTCATGTTTTGGCCTTTGCCAGTCAGAACATGAGAAGTTCTAAAGATATTCTGTTAAACACATCCATGACCTCAGGGAAACACATATGAGGGATTCATCAGTGTCAGGTCTCATAAGGTAGAAAACATTATGTTGAAAAATGGGATTTTCTTGTGTGTGTGGCCTGTTAAGACAGAGCTCCTCAGACTGCAGTCCTGTAATTATAAACATAACAGACAGCCTCTGAAACACCACCTATCACAACCCAGAAAACAAATGAGATAGTGAAAGAAAGATGTTTGCATGCATGGGAATCCCCATGGGAATGATACTTCTCAGATGCACTGAAAATAAGACGTTGTTATATGTTTCTCCTGAATATCTTTTAAGAAATAAATAAAAATCGACACAAATGAGATCATATTTGACATACAGTGGGAGTATACAACTATAAAACGAATGTGGCTTGTATAGCTCAGGTGATTGTTTTTGATGAGAAATAGGTGAGTTCAAGTTAAAAGGCTTCAGTTTGCTTTCCATTCCATCTCATCAATGTCTAAGTGAAACCATTATGATATTAAAAACATTGCAGTAGTGATTGTCTCAATGCATTTTGTCTGACACAAGCAAACACAATTTATACACAAACATAGATTACAGGTAGTGGTGGTAGAGCCCTAAACGAAATTTGTACCTTCAGATTGTGTTTTTTAAGCTCATCAATAATGAATACCTACAATCTCAGTAAGAAGCTGCTAATCGTCAAGTCCTCACACTTGTCTCTCGAGCTTCACACTAGTCTAATCACGCTGTTTACTCAGGGAGAGTCGCATGTATGCAGACCCACATTCCAAAGATCAGAGGCATTATTCTGTCATTGTGGAATTTTACAGTACGTGAGTTTTGACCATAAAACCATTAGCGTCATGCATGTCACTTTATGCTATCAGATAGAATTTATGGCAGCTGTTTTTTATTACATTTCTGACTTTTGAGAAAAGGCCGGGTATTGATACTGTAATGAGCTTATCTCAGAACAGTACTGGGAACGGGGCTGAATATTTCAATTATTTGCTCATACTGTACTTTTGAACTTTAATGTCCTTAAAATATCTCTGACAGCTCGGGATGGGCAATATAGTATACATGTCTGTTTCTAGCCCTCGACAATATTTGATAAATATGAATATTGTGTATTACATGTTTTTTATGACTCAAGTTCAGTGTCATATATACACAATCACATTGCTGCTTTTGATTTTATAATTTCATAACAATTATGTATTAAGTATATAGCCTAGGCCTGCAGACAACCAATATATTTGCTTTGTTATATTAGTTTACACATTAGTGTCCATTGTCCTTTATTCACGTTGATCTTTCCTTTCTCTATTTTTCTCTGTTGACATTACTGAAATACTGTTCACAGTCAGTGATGTGTGGAAAATGGTGGTGTGTGAGTGCCCAAAGTGTGAGGGGCCCCTGGCCTATCCATAAGTCTATTAGAGGCCCCGACCCAGTGAGATAACAGCCTCACTGCGTTACTTGGTACCTGATGATGAAGCATATTGAGTCACACAAACTATATCATGTGACCTTTGTGCCAGTCCTGTGATAGGTTCACAGAGATCGTACAATGTCAGGTAAGCCCATAATGACCTGTGTGGATTTTAAAAGCCAAAAGCAGTGCATTTTGAGCCCTGTCTTTGCAGAGGTAACCATGTGAAACAAAGGCCGTGTTTTCCGACTTTCCGAAAGCAAACACTCTCACTTTGATTGCGCCGCCCAGGGTGGGAGCGTGAGCCGCGTGAGGTCATCAAACACACGAAGCCGCACGAGTTGCACGCCA
The DNA here is from genome assembly GCA_036877575.1 of Botia almorhae. Classification (NCBI taxonomy): domain Eukaryota; kingdom Metazoa; phylum Chordata; class Actinopteri; order Cypriniformes; family Botiidae; genus Botia; species Botia almorhae. Next base: position 40,459 of record JAZGTJ010000710.1, on the reverse strand, counting down.
TGCTAATCATTGACTATGATAAATGATATTTTAAAATGTGTATTTGTATGGCTTTTGTATTATCTTGATGCACATTCAAATGCATTCAGCCGCTCCTTGGAAACAGAATGACTTATTTTCTTATTAACTTCCTGTCTGTTTTCTCTCAAGTTCTTCCAGTCATGGCTCAAGACCTCCCCTCAGCCCCACAAGGCTGCACGGAAGGTAGCTGTTACCCGGCAACAGGGAACCTACTGATTGGCCGAGCAATAAACCTGACCGCCACCTCCACCTGTGGTCTGAACGGACCTGAGCAATACTGTATCGTCAGTCATCTACAGGTAACATGATGCAGTATGCAAATTTATACCTCTGATTTAAAAAGTGGTTTTCTGTATGGTTTAAATTCACTCTAAAGTCTTTCTCCTTCATACAGTATAGACACACAACTCCATGTAATTGACGCCATAATCTCATGTAATGTAAACAGTGCATCTGTACTGCTGTTCTCTGTCCCTGCATGCACAGCCTTGCCCTGCAGTTTGTACTGATGTGAGTGAGTGTGAGTGTACAGTGTCATGATTATTGATGTGCACGTGCCCACGCAATACAAACAATACATTTGAGTATATTAAATAATATATAATATACACCATCACTGAGGGGCATTTGGACAAAACTGGAGCCAAATAGACGTCCTCACACACTTGTTTGATAACAGCGTTTCACACGTTGCTGTCTTGCACGTGTCTCACTTACTGTGCCACGCCTCTTTTACCACGGTAAAATCCTCCAGCATGTCTGTGATTTCAAAGATCTGGTATTCATCTCTTACATCTCCCTCTGTTTGCTTTCTTTTATCCTGCTTGCTTTACTCCCTTTTCCCTCAGGCGTGTGTAAATGATTCCTTTCTCCCACTCATAAAATGTACTCCATTGACCTCCATGTGTGTTAAACGTTCGTGAGTAGGTGTCTGTTCTATAGTCTTAGCAGCCGCTCAGTTTTAAACAGACTGCACTCATCATTAAAGCATTTTAGAAGCATAAAATTGACACAGAAATCATTTCGCCGCCTGGAGGCACCACACGTCCTAGACATATAGTGTTACACCCATTTTGTCCTCGCGCAGGTGTTACCTGTCAGCGGCTGTCAATGTATTTGTCAGTAGTGTGTCTGTAGACTCTCCCTCATTTCCGTTGTGTTGTGATACATCCGTCACGGAGTGCTAGTTTAAATAAACTGCTCTGTTTGTTTTTTAGAGCCACTTGCTAAGGCAATTATTGCTGTTGAAAATTTGAGCAAACACCAAATAGGTTAAGACCAACCGAGGGTTTTAAACAAACAAGCACAAAATGTTATTTGCTTGTTTCTGTGAAACACAATACAGTGTTTGTGATTAATGTTGTGTTTGTTTGTGAGGGACCGTTTCATACAGTACTGTGTTATAGTATGTATCATTTTCCATGAACTTTTAAACTGTCTGAAATCACAGATCTTTTCAATTGTGATAGGTAGAGGAATTAGAAATGTGTATTTTGTAGCGCCCCAGCATAGCATTCCTATCGTTTATAATCAGGGTGATCCCTGCTAATCCCATTGTTGGCAGCCCACAATTAGAATATGTGTTCAATATGTGTCTATGTGTAAATCCAATCTGTAAGCACAAATATTGTAGATGCAATGATCTCCTGGAGAGCTTGTGAAGATCTGAAATAGATACTGAAGTGGTAATTAGGTCTTTGCCTTAGAAATACACGTGTCTCTGTGTTTTTAGCCAGGCCTCCACTGGAGATTTTGTTGCCCATGACAACAATCCAGCCTAGACAAAGTGCTCTGGCATTCTTCCATGTTAACTCTCATGTTCTGACCTGAATGCAGGAGGCCCGTTTCTCTTTCCTCCTCCTCTTCCAGGTTCCCCTCATTCTGATGGAACATTTTGCCCAGACTATGACCCAGATTTTTTTGCATCTCTTGGCAGTTACCTGATCCATCAACTATAAGACTTTTACTCATTACAAATGAAACAGTAGGCGGAGAAAGGGTCAAAGAGACCGCAATGTGTGCTGCTGTTTTGTAAAAATGAGCTTTGTTTCAGCTTTCTGTTTTTCTCTCTTTCTATATGCCTCTCTGTAGGAGTCAGATAAATGTTTTATATGTAACTCCATGGAGCCATACGACCCATATTATCGTAGAAACAGCCACCCAGTGGAGAATGTCATTTACCAGAGAGACAGCAGAGGAGAACTCACCTGGTGGCAGTCTGTAAATGGTGTGTGAGTCAGTAATGTCCATTCAGAACACTTCACTTACTGAATTTAAACTGAGGTAGCAAATTTGAATTGAAGATACAAAACTGTAATTAGAATTTAAATTTCTGAGGTAGAATTGAATGGAATATTTTTTAAAGCTCATACTCGAGGTATGTGTAGTTTTAAATGGTATAGTACAAATTGATTTATCCAGTATGAATTACCCATAAACATGTTGTAACAGCCTGTACATACTTATATGTTGTGTGTAAGATAACATGTTTAATAGGGTATTATCATTAGGGTAAATTGAAAAATGAATGTGCATGTTTGAGTTTGACTGAACAACATATTTAAGATGTTATTTGTGATATCATGTTTATTCTTTGGTGTGCAGGAGAGGAGAAAGTCAGCATCAGACTGAATCTTGAGGCAGAGTTTCACTTTACTCATCTCATCATGAAGTTTAAGGTGTGTATGTGACTGTATATCAAGGGTTTTATCTCATGTTTCAACATGTTCGGTAACACAGCACTAATTCCATAATATTACAGTCTACATTAGTATACCGGAACTTTTCCCCCTGTTAGCCAGATTACTTCAATCTGTCAAACTTCAAAAATGTTTCGTGAAATGAACTTTTTCTGTTTGCATCTCCTAAGACGTTCAGACCTGCTGCTATGCTAATCGAACGCTCTGCTGATTTTGGCCGTACGTGGAGGCCGTATCGTTACTTTGCCTACAACTGCACCAGAACTTTCCCCAGAGTCCCCGCCCACTCCCTTCATTTTATCGATGAGGTCATCTGTGAGGAGCGCTACTCTGACATTGAGCCGTCTACTGAGGGAGAGGTGAGTGTGTGCTGGTGATGTTGATAAATGTGTCTGTTTTTAATGCTCCTTTTAAAAGCACTGTTCACTTACAGTCATACTGTTTTTGTCTTAGGTCATTTACAAAGTCCTTGATCCTGCGATTCATGTCAAGGATCCATACAGTCTTGAGATTCAGGGTCAGTACACTACTGTAAAATTTATACAATGAAGAAAATCTATAGCCAGGCTCCACAATTTACAAAATTAACATCCATGTAACCTTATATTTTTTCTTATATATTTTGTAAATACTTGTAATTTTAGCTTGTAAAGGTGCAAGTAGAGCAGCTGTGAACTATAAGTGTACTACAACAATCTACCCTCAGATTTATTGCGGATCACTAACCTGCGCATAAACTTCACTAAACTGCACACGCTGGGCGATAACCTGCTGGACCGACGGCCTGATGTGCTACAGAAATATTATTATGCGCTTTACGAGCTGGTTGTGCGTGGAAGCTGCTTCTGCTATGGTCATGCATCAGAGTGTGCGCCTGTACCCGGAGTGACCACCAGGGATTCTGGGATGGTGGGTGTATCTCAATTATTTTTTGGGATCTAAAAATAATCATTTATTTCAGATAAGTTATTGTTTTTGATTTAATGGAACACCATGTCTGTACAAAGTACACTATTTAGTGTCTCTTCTCTCATTGGTCAATTTGTCCAAAACAATCAGTCTCTTTTTTTATTTTTGGTTAGATTCATGGACGTTGTGTGTGCAAGCACAACACAGTGGGATTAAATTGTGAGCGTTGTAGACATTTTTACCATGATGCACCTTGGAGACCAGCAGAGATTGATAATGCGCACACCTGCAGGGGTAAGACACACACATTACATTAAATTACGCTTATTTATTTAATAGACGCTTTAATGCAAAGCAGCTTTCAAAGAGAGAGCATTTAACATTTTGCCATAAGAACCAACAAGCCTAGTGTACAAACACACACATACACACCTAAAACTTCAAGGAAGGATGCAGTTAATGTGTGACAATGAATGAATTAATGTGTGCACATTTTCCCAGAATGCAACTGTAATGGTCACTCCAGCCAGTGTCATTTTGACATGGCGGTATATTTGGCTACGGGGAACGTCAGTGGAGGAGTCTGTGACAACTGTCTCCACAACACAATGGGCCGCAACTGTGAGACCTGTAAACCTTTCTACTACCAGGATCCCAACAGAGATATCAGAGACCCGGCAGCTTGTATCCGTAAGTGATCCAGCTGCTTAGAAAAATCAGATGCAATACTTTCAGATTTAGCAGAAGTAACATAAAGCTTGAGTATTTAATTTTAATGCTGGAGAGATTAAGGCTGTATTTGTCTGTGTTTCTCCTGTGTCTGCAGCCTGTGACTGTGACCCAGTGGGCTCTTTAGAGGGCGGAGTTTGTGACAGCCACACTGATCTAGATCTGGGTATGATTGGCGGTCAGTGTCGCTGTAAGCAGAATGTCAGGGGCCAGCGCTGTGACTACTGTAGAGAGGGACATTACGGACTAAGCATTAACAACCCACTGGGATGCCAGCGTAAGTGTCTGTGTGCCTGTGGGAGTTTGCTTTGAGAACATTATTTACTACATGTGTGATACTTATTCTGGCCACTGTCTTTGGCAGCTTGTAACTGTGACCCCCGGGGCATCACAATGGCGGGGGCCCCGTGTGATCAGATCAGTGGGGACTGCTCCTGCAAGAGATACGTAACGGGTCGCTACTGCAACCAATGTCTGGTAATATAATCTTTCTCTGGTACAATGATAACCCTCCTATTTCCATTAATGTAATGGAATTTATTGTAGTGTATATGTTCTATTATTAAAAGTGCACACAGAAATAGATTTAAAGATTTAAAGATGTAAATTAAGTTGGAGTTTCTAAAAAACATGACATTCATTCTATACATAATGCGGTGTAATATTGAAAGAGTTTTAAAAAGTATACAATTATAAAGTAAAAGAAAAATTACACTATTTAAAAACATTCTATGCATTATTTTCTAATATAAAAAGCTTAATTCAAGTTGAAAATATTCTAATATAAAAAAATTAGAAAAAAAAGTATAGAGATATGAATCTTTATTAGATTCATATGCTCATGTTCTCTTGTGTGTTGTGTGTCTTGTTTGTGTATACAGCCTGAATACTGGGGACTCAGTAGTGACCTGGCTGGCTGCAGACCCTGTGACTGTGACTTTGGTGGAGCAACCAGCAACAGGTGAATCACTGATGTGTCTGTTGTGTCTCAGTCTAAATGGCCTTAATTAGCAATAAGGAAGTGTCTGGTTTCTGGGTGTAACTTTGATATGCCAATATTAAAGCCTGAACTGGGGTATGATTAGGTTTGGTATCAACTTTGAAGTTTGCTTAAACAATTTAGAGGACTGATTATAATATCTTCTTTTATTGGGCTTGACTTGAAGAGAGTGTGTTATTTTGTTCCTAAACTGCTGTGTATCATTATTATTTTCACTTTCAGATGCATGATGGACAACGGTCAGTGTGACTGTCGGTCACATCTGATTGGTCGGCAGTGTGCTGAGGTGCAGCCTGGGTATTTCTGTGCTTCTCTGGATTATTACAAATATGAGGCAGAGGGAGCCATTGGGCACCCCCCTGATGACATCACACTCCCAGTGAGTAATGCTCAAATATACAGAGATCAGTTTCCTAAAATCTTCTAAAAACATGTTAAATGTGTATTGTTTTAACATTTGGCAGATTAAACTGTCAGAGGTCAGCATCTATATCAGGGCACTGTCATAAATCTTTCTTCTGTTATATGTGTATGCTGTTCTGCTATGTGCAGTGATGCTGGTATCATGAGCCATGTGGAACAAGATGGGGCAAAGCTCTAGAGAAGGACTAGAGTGTGTATCTGTTCAACAGTTCTCTTATTTTTGGGTTGAATTGATTTCTTTGGCCCCTAATGTACGTTTGAACAACTAACCTGTCATTTTATATCCCAGTTCGCTCTGCTTATCTGATACCATCATATCACTTGCACATACACACACACACACACACACACACACACAAACATCAGCAGGTTTACCACAACATGCTATAGGTGTGTCATTTGTAATCTAAAGTACACTTTGTTTTGAGAATAGCTTCAGTTGAAGTTCTGTATTACAAAAATCATCTTCTTAATCATAATTTTTCTGTTGTTTTCCACTAAAGAGGTTAAACATTTTTAAAAATAAGCAGAAATTATATCTTGAATTAAGCTTATTTTACTTTCTGTTTTGTGCATAAATGTGAAAATGTATTAATCATGCATATTAAGAACCTCTCATTTATTGGGTAGTTTGCCAACAAAATCTGTTAAGTTTTATAACTGTAAACTTTGCTGGTCTGCACAGTGATGGTTGCACAGACTCGCTGTAATGCACACACACACACACACACACACAGAATTCTGTCCATAGCTGAAGTGACCCAGAATAAGATCAGAGAGCAGTAGAGATGCCAACCTGTCAGACAGAGTTATTCATGCCCATCACACACACACACACACACACACACACACACACACACACACACACAAGCATTGTCTAGTTCACACAGTCTGTCTTTCTGCTATTTTCATTCCAGTTCACACTTATGCAAACACACTCTTCACTGTTTGCCATCTGACTCACTTGTTTCAAAACAGGTGTAAAGTTCTCTTTTATGCTGATAATTAAAAACATTTATAAAATAACAACAAAATACTGTTCGGAATGGAATTCTTGCACATACTGATTGTTGCATACTGTATAATATCTAGTATATACAGTTGAATGCTTTAAAAAGCAGTATGTGACAGTATGCAGCATTGTTTTATAAACTCAATTTTGTGTCACATTTAATTTAGCAAGTGGCATTCAGTTATTATCTATTAAATAAAGATGATTGTTATATATATACCTTTAATGTTTGTTGTTTAGGGTAAGCCGAGACCTCAGGCTGAAACCGACTGCGTTCAGCACCTCAACAATCAGCTCAGAAGACATCGCCGTCACAGACGCATTGCCACCGCTCAGCAGCAGAGGGCAGCACTGAGACGCATCCGACAGTTGCAGCAAACTGTGAGTTTTGACACAGCATCGGCCTTCCTCAATTGCTGCAGTAACTCCTTAGCTGTATTCACTGTAAAATTATCGTGTGTATGCTTTCAGCCCAGCGTGAGCACCGTGCACAGAGAGAGACAGCCGGGTCAAATGGTCACATGGACCGGGCCAGGCTTCGCTCGGGTTAAAGACGGCGCTGGCCTTGAGTTTACCATCAGTAACATCCCCTACGCCATGAAATATGACATCATGATCAGATACGAGCCAGAGGTGTGCAAATGTCCAAAGTTCAGCATCTTAACTTCATTGATTTTATTAAAAGCTCAAATTAAAAGCTGAAATTTCAAATAACCACCTTCTGTGGTTAAGCTGAATGTTTATTTTTTTATGTTAAAATAATTTATTTTGTCTCAGCTTAATATGCTCTTATCATGCAAAAAAAACAAAGCATTTCATTTTTGAGTAAACAGTCCTGTTAATTATATTATAATGTTTTTAGTAATTCTAATGGTTTGCTTGGTTGGATGCAGTCCACAGAGGATTGGGAGGCTATAGTGAGCGTCACATCCCTCGATCTGCCCACTAGTTTGCGCTGTGGAAACATGCTACCCACAGAGCAGATGTACACAGTCACAATGCCCCATCAAAGAAGGTAAGGTGATATTACGTTTGTGTTTGTGCTTGTCTTAGTGTTTATCTGATATGTCAGGAATGCTTTGCTTTTGGGTACAGACTCACACCTCATAATTTTTCTATTACAACATGCATAATATTACATAGACTGTAGACTTTTGCATGAGTACTATATTACTCTTTACTAGTTTAGCCTCATCTCATTTCAAGAGGAACTCAGTTCCATTATAGTTGTTTAGCTCATATTCCTGTATGTTTTAGCTCATAGTTTTAGGTGCCATTGTAATCTGACAATGGCACCTAAGTGTGAGTTTTGGCCCTGTCCCAAAGCTCTAGTAATTCAGGAGCTGCTGGGCAAATTAGACTCTGTCAGAAGCCGCATAAATTACAAAACAGAATACTGACTGAGAGAGAACAAGATCAATGAGAGGAAAAGAAAAGAGAATCGTGTAGTAAGTCAGGTGGGTTCAGGAAGTTCACTCTGGAGAAACTACAGCTGTAAGACTTTGTTTGGGTAAACAAACACCAGGAAGGAGATAAGACTTCACAGACATGACCAGGGCTGTGGAGGTGCTGTCTGACTGGTTGTGTGAAGAAGGGTTGTTGTCTGGTCCTGGCAAGAGTAGGGGTTAGGAATGTTGTAATAGTGTGTACTTTAACATTAGTATGGTGGAATTAGTATGCTCACATTGATTGCTCATTAACCTAAATATTGCACCTATATTATTTACTTTTGCACCACATCTATGTGTTTGTGAGTGATTTAGTGTATGTTTTGTGAGGATTTTTTGTTTTTGTCTAGGATTTTACAGTGAGCTTTTATAAATTGTATGACTAAACATGTGTGTGTTTAGTCTAAACTTAGTCTAAACTTAGTGTTTAGTGTAGTTTAGTGTATGACTAAACTTAAGTGTGTTTCTAACATTTGTAATTTAAGAAGAAAGAAATGTATTAATCATGTTTATAACTCCTGACAGGTATATTCAAATGCCAAGGCCTTTTTGCTTTGAGCCAAACAACCAGTATGCGATATCCATTCGTTTCCAGCGCCATGGTGTCTCTCACCGCCATCTTACAGCCTTCATCCTGATAGACTCAGTAAGTATTCTCTCCTTTTACCATCATCAGTCATTCATAATTCATTCACAGTTCTGTCCCTAGATGCAATTAATACAAACACTGCCCCCTGTTGGTGTAGTTGTATTGGTGCTCCAAGGAGCTCTATATTTTTTGCAGCAGCTAGTCAGATCTGCTCCTGAACTAGCTAATCAACATCAGATGACGCCGGACTTAAAGAAACCTATTATTTACCTATTATAACCTATTACTATTTCACATGACCATTAATAGATAAAGATGCTTGATGGCTACCAATAGTTAAAGCTTCAATTCACAACAAATAAACAGTTATTGAGCAAGTACATGACAGATCAGTGTTCAAAATGGTCCTCTTACCCCCAACAGTATGTTTATAGTAATGATTTATACCTTTAGCTGTTGGGTTCGATTTCCTGGAAAAAATCAGTTTGGCTTTAATTAACTTCAACATACATAGTACGTAAAGTAACCTGCAATTTTATGTTTTAAACAGAGAGGCGAAAGTGGATCATACTACCCAGCAAAACCATGACTGAACTTCTGTTGTCTAATAATGACAAATTCTCACTCTTTTTCTCTCAATTTTCACAGCTTGTGCTGATACCTAAGTACGAAGAGCTTCCTGGATTCCAGGGTAATGACGGGCCAGAGGAACGCCGACGTCTGGAGATGGAGCTGTACATGTGTTTGGATTCCTTCATGACGATGCCGATGCCTGTGCTGGCCGAGCTGTGCACCAAACTCATCTGTAGCATCTCAGCTATCATACACAATGGGGCCCTGGGTGAGTCATACTGTGACGGGGTCAAAGGTCAAGTAGCTCTTCTCAGCATCTTGTCCATTACTTGTTACAATTCTTGACATGAATCACAATTCAGTTTTCCTACAGATGATTATGAAAGTTTAACAGCTTTCAGATTATTATGAATGTCTTCATTAAAAGTGATCGGTGTTATAATAGTTGAAACTGTTTTGTCTCTGCAGTATGTGAGTGTGATCCTCAGGGTTCACTAAGTGCAGAGTGTGACAGAGTTGGAGGTCAATGTCACTGTAAACCCAATGTGATCGGCCGTAAGTGTGATCAGTGTGCACCAGGGACATTTGGATTTGGGCCAAACGGCTGCACTCGTAAGCAACATTTTTATTATCTGAGACTCTGTTACATATTCAGTAAATCTATAGGGGGGGCATTTTAAACCAACATATACATGGACCATATTTTTTAATATGGTTTAGGACCATATTACCATATTCATGTATAGACATACTTTGTTAAAATGTAAAAAAAATCATATACTTTTGACTCATATTTTAATGTGGAAGGAAAAATAAAAGCTTTAGCTATAGCCTCTGTAGCTTTGGTTGGAGTTTGGTTCTGTTGAAGAAAAATTGTTTTCTCCTGTGTCGAGTGCAAATTATTGCAAATATAAATCATTTTGTATTTTCCTCACCCCTTCACTTTCTGCAACAGTGTGCGACTGCCACTCACAGGGGTCTCTGGGGCATCAGTGTGACCCAGTGACCGGCCAGTGTCCCTGCCGGCATGGAGCGGTTGGGCGTCAGTGCTCAGAGTGTCAGCCAGGTCAGTGGGGATTCCCCAACTGCAGGCCCTGCCAATGTAATGGACACGCAGAGAGCTGCGACCCAGAAACAGGTGACTGCTACGAGTGCAGAGACCACACAGCAGGACAGCTGTGTGACAGGTAAGAGGTCTGCTCCAGAAAAACTACTGCAGCCTGCAGTTAAAGATCAGAGCACTTAACAGAGAGGTGAAACGTTTAAATTAAAATTTGTGACATACCTGTTCTCTGTGCTGTGTGGTATACTCTTCCAAAGACCCTCAGGGGAAAAAGAAAGAGTAAAAATGTGTCTGATATGACCTCTTTAGGAGAAAATGTAATGTAAACATTGGCTAAATTACAAATTAGTGATTGATTAATTAATTAATAGCTACAGAAATATATTAAGTGTTCTGTAATTTCTACTTTTAGGTGTATGAATGGTTTCTATGGAAACCCACTATTGGGATCTGGCGAGCACTGTCGCCCTTGCCCATGTCCGGGCCACCCTGACAGTGGTCACTCCAACGGGGCTTCTTGTCACTCAGATCATGCCTCCAACCAGATTCTTTGCCAATGTAGTGAAGGATATGCAGGTAAAATATAAACTACAATATATAACACATTATAAATATAACATACATAGAACAATATATAGCCATAATACTTGATACTCATTAATTCAGCTGAACTAACACTGACCTCTCTCAGGTCCGCGTTGTGATCAGTGCGCTCCTGGTTATTATGGTGACCCTGATCAGCCCGGTGGGGTGTGTCACCCGTGCCAGTGCAGCGGGAACATTGATCCCCAGGACCCTGAGTCATGTGACTCATGCTCCGGCCAATGCCTTAAATGCCTGTATAACACAGGAGGCCACTCTTGCGCTGAGTGTCAACGTGGTTACTATGGAAACGCCCTTGCCCAAGACTGCAGGCGTAAGTACAGTAACTGTTCCTCTTTTTTTTACAGTAACTGTTTTTACTTTTTCTATTAAGTAATTGACCTAATGTTTTGTAAATATATCTAATTCTGAACCATCTTTTCTTGCAGGCTGCACTTGTGTAACCGCAGGCACTTCAGAAATCTACTGCCAAGATGGAGTGTGCAGCTGTGATAGTCAGACTGGGCAGTGCCACTGCAAACAAAATGTTATTGGCCACAACTGTGACCAGTGTGCTCCCAACCACTGGAACTTTGGCTCAGACTATGGATGTGAACCCTGTGGATGTTCCCCTCCAAATGCTCTCAGCGCCCACTGCAACATGGTACAGAATGACTGTGTGGTGTTATAGAACAGGGGTTGTCTTTATATGCTGTATTTAATATTTGAATATATACATACAGTGGGCTCAAAAAGTCTAATGATAACAAATAGACTCTAAAGTCTAACAAATGTTATTATGAGGCTAATATCTTTTTTCCTGTCTTCTACTGTCCATTCCTCCTTCTCTTGCTCTTTTTATGCTGGCAGTTCAGTGGTCAGTGTCATTGTCAGGCAGGGTTTGGAGGCAGGCAGTGCACGGAGTGTGAGATGTTCCATTGGGGGGATCCTACAGTGCGATGTGAGGGTGAGTATCGCACATAGACATAAGCGTTTCTGCTTTAAAATTCTGTTTCTGCAGTGTAAACCTTGAAGATGTGACATCTCAAGTTTATTTTGTTTCTCTCATCTTATTTAAGCTCATAACATGCACAAATGTTCAATTAGTAGGGCTGCACGATATATCTAAAAATTGAATGATCACACATACATATCGCAATATGCATATAGCAATGGTTTGTAGTAACATTACGTAGACTTACACAGCTATACACAGCTATACACAGCTGGGTACAAATACTGAAACCCACACTTTAACTCTAGCAAAAAACGTTCTGTATTTTTATAATTAAAAACACTTTCTTTACCATATTTTTACAATGTGTTTACAAATGAGGTTTTATAAATGTCAGGTTTTGGACTTTTAGGTACAAATTTAGGCACACACGTCTAACTATTCTTAAACAAAACTATTGCTGCTGCTTCTCTTCTGTGGCAGATCATTAGACCTCAATGATTTCTCTGTTTTTCTCTGTGCAGAGTGTAACTGCCATCCTCTGGGCTCAGAGACAGCTCAGTGTGACCGCGTAACAGGTGCATGCGAGTGTAAGGAGGGAGCTTCAGGGCGTCGCTGTGACGAATGTGCCCGTGGGTTTACCGGAACCTTCCCCAAATGTGTTCCCTGCCATCCTTGCTTCCAGCTATGGGATGATGCTGTGTGCCAAGTCCGCCGTGACCTGACTCATATCAGGGACGTCATTGCCATGATTGTGGAGAAGGGCGAGGTGCCTGGTGTCAGTGACGCCCGTATTCGAGACTTGGAGAGGAAGCTGGCACAGGTTCAGGACCTGATACGAGATGGAGACAGAGAAGGAACATATAACTTAATCAGCCAGACTATTGATGACTTGAGGTAAAGCCACAATATAACTGCAGTCAGGAGGTCTAAAATGGGAGTGGGGAACTCCAAAACGGGGTGGGAGTTCCAAAATGGGACGTGGCTTCCTTCTGTTAACAAACAGACACAACATGTGCAATCCTAACACTACAACCCTCTATTTAGAGGTACTGCCCAGTTTTGGATTACACACTCTTTTGGAGATCTCCCGTCTGCAACTATATTTGTTTAGAGTGTGTGGCAGTATGTAGCGTATCACGTTATTGAGGCTTTTTCATTTGAACTGACTTATGCCTGCTCTTTTCCTCAGAGCTGAGATAGCTTTGGCTGATGGCCGTTTAATGGGTGTGGTTCGGGAGCTAAACATGACTGCAGAACATGATGATGCTCTAAAACGGAACCTAACTGCATTGGAGCGTGAACTTAGAGACTTGAATAATACTCTTCATCAAATGCACAATGAACTGGGGAACTACCTCACTGCTGGGTTGGCAGGTAAAATGTGTTTTATATGAACGTTTATTAATTAATGTGTAAAGTTTACAGGTTATCTTTGGGCCTGCCTATAAGCAACCCTTCTTCTAATTCTGTACAATTTCCTTCAAAACGTTTATATTATGATCATGTGTTTTGTTATTTCTTGTCTACAGATCAGTTTGAGAACATACGCAAATATTACCAGAGCTCACTCAATTCAGAGCAGCGCTGTAACGCCTCTGTGTATGGACCTCAAAGTCCCGTGGAACAGTCTCAAGACACGCGCAAACGTACTGAAGACATGCTGAAAGAGAAGAAAGACAGCTTTCTGCGTACAGTCGCCGCCAACAATAAGTCCCTATCTGAGTTGGAGGGAAAAGCTCACGAGGTGGAGCGAAAAGTCCACCACCTAAGCAACAAGGTAGAGACTTTGGACAAAAGCACCTGAATCATCATTAATATTACAAGTCATATATTTCTGCATTGCATTTTAGATTTACTTACCTTAACCAAGCATAACTTAATATTGCATTTTTATTTAGTTTGGTAATGTTTTTAACAAAACAAAAAATGACTATCAGTGAGATGAGATGTTCTTGTTTATCATAAGGTTTGTGGTGGCCATGGCAATGCCAGTGCAAATAGTAGCTGTCCAGATAGCCCTTGTGGAGGTGCTGGTTGCCGTGACAGCAAAGGTGAGCTGAAGTGTGGAGGGAGAGGATGTAACGGAACTGTTGGCGCGTCAGTGGCAGCCCTGGACCTCGCCGATGATGTCCGTAAGAACCTGACCGCTGCCGGTGAAGAATTACAAGCTATGGCTAAGAAGGTAAAAAGGTGTTTGTTTGAGGCTGTGGAGTGTGCGCTCATTTGTGAAATAGTTTGAATAATCTCTGCTTTCCCTTCAGCTTCAAGACATTGCTAAACTCACCCAGAACGTGAAGACGCAAGCACAGGACACTCTTGATAAAGCTCAAAGCAAGAAGGAACTCTTTGAGAACTCCAACAAGAAATTAAAAGAGTTCATTCAGAAGATCAGAGACTTCTTGACTGGTTAGTTATTAACACCATATGATTGTGTTTCAATGTTGTTTACTTGAGGCATTTAATGAAAACATTTATTGAAAACTATCGAGTCTTAGTTGCAAATTTAAACTAAAGTTGATGTTATATTCAGAGGAAGGAGCAGATCCAGAAAGCATAGAAAAAGTGGCCCAGCAGGTTTTGGCAATTACCTTGCCAGTCAACAGGACTGTAGTTCTCAACATAGTCCAGCAGATCAAAGAAAACATCGCCAACCTCACCAACGCAGAGAATGTGTTTAACCACACCTCAGAGCACCTGGCCAAAGCCAACGATCTGCTTAAAAGAGCCCAAAACGCAAGGTAAAAAAGATGTAGTAAGCAGGAGAGAGAGAAATCGTTGTTTACCATTTTACACAGACATTTACAGTATATACAGTCAGTGTCACGCTTTGCATGTGATGGTGTGTTTGCACAGTGCACGAGCAGAGGGAGTGAATGACAATATAAACATAACTAAAGAGGCACTTGAAAGCTCTCAGGCGGCCATTAAGAAAGCTGAGGATGAAATGAAAACAGCCCTGGAAAACCTGAACGGTGCAAAGAACATCACCACCATGGTACAAACACACATCTGTCCATGTGTACAACCTAATTTTTGCGACAACATTCATTCATGCATATATGGTACACATTCATATATGCCTATGAGCCCATCTAATCTCCCCTGTATTCTTCTCATCCACAAACTCCCGTGAACAGGTTGACAACAAACTCTTCAACTTAAGCAACAATCAGATGGATGTGATGATGCGATTGGCCAATTTGTCGCATGGGGTGGAGTTATTAAGGAATAAAACGGAGCTGAACAGAGAGATGGCAAAAGATGCTAAGGCCCAATCAGCTAATGCTACACGAGAGGCTGCTGGACTTCAAGAGGTGTGTGTGTGTGTGTGTCTCAATATGTACTTATTTAAACCTGTTCCTGTAGCTTTACTGGTGGAGCATAGCACTTGCAATGCCAAAGTCAAGGGTTCGATTCCCAGTGCACACACAAAATGATATCACAAAGTTGCTTTGGTTAAAAGTGTTTACACAAAGATGCACAGGTGTAATTGCAATGTTCATGCCCTTAAGGTTTAATGTTTGTTTTATATATGTTTCTTAGGAACTAACCAATGCTGAAACTCTGTATAATGAACTGAAAGGGAAGGTGGACTCTGTGGGTGGGGCAGGAGAAGGAAACATTAACCAGAGAGCCATAGACATGAAAAAAGAGGCAGAGGAACTGCTCAAGAAAGCCACTACAGGCATGGAAACCCTCAGAAGTATGTACACTACTGTATTAAACCTTTCCTGAATTGAAGCAATGGCACTTTAAAGTCCTACTGTAGAGCAATGTAAGTCGCTTTGGATAAAAAGCGTCAGCTAAATGACTAAATGCAATGAGACATGAAACTAGCACAGTGCAAGAGATTAGTTTGCAAGCTACAGCGATCAATTACACTGTTTATTTTTGATTATACAATGCTACAGTTGACCAGTCTGGATCAATTAATTCCAGAAAGCAGTATAAATTTGAAAAATTCATTCAGACCATTAATGGTGATTATTTCTCAGTTGTTTGCCTTTGTTAGTTTGTCTCTGCCCCAGTGTGTCTAGTTTTTCATTCTCTTGTTTTCTGTTTTTCCATTTTAGAACTGGAGAGGAAGTTACACAAGAACGAGCAGAGAATGCAGCAGCAACAGAATGAACTGGCAGATCTAGAGAGAAATGCTACAGATGTCAGAGAATCCATTCGAATAAAAGTCATGGGCTACAACAACTGTCAGTAGAGAAAGAAACTACAGCCAATCAGAAATCAGCACTGAGAACTAGCTGCAGCACTGCTGCAAGCAATGTTTAAAAATACAAATGACCCGGATGAAGATGTTTTGAATATTCAAACTTTCATAAAAGACGAAAAAAACACACAAAGTTGTCAAATTAGGCATTTTAAAGTTAAAGTAGTTGTTTAAAACCATTGTATACTGTCTTAAAAAAAGGTAAACGTGTTTTTCCATGACACATGGCCTAGAAAATTGTTCAGTTATCAGAAAACTCTTACTGTTATGATATTGATAACAAAATTTAAAATTAAGCACCAGGTCTTTTTTATTCTATTAATTGATGCAGACTAATTGCTGTGTTAACTAGTTTTCACACATACACATTATCCCCATATAATGCTTTTCTATATTGTGTAAAAACATATATAAACGCATTAAAATGTTTCAATGTAAAAATGCAAAGTTGTTTGTCTTATAGACCCTGAGAAATATTATAAGACGGATATTTATTTATTACATCGTAACGACAGGAAGGGGGCGCTTAGGAATGTAGAAAAAATACAGAAACGTGCAACGTAAATATTCATTTGAACTTTCTATAACATACTGACCGCTGTAAGCAAGCCTGAAACCATGTGAAGAATTCAAAAAGTTCTGTGAACAATGAACAATTCTAAACCAGTAACTGGGTCACAATAACCCAACCAGATATTCAGCTGTAAGTAAACCCCTTAAAACATTTAGATGAAGGCATTTAGCAGACGCTTTTATTCACAGCGACTTACAAGGTGAGGAAACCAATGAAGCGAAAATCATAAGGAGGAATAACATCTGCGTGCATAGTTACACTTTTACTAAGATTCCAGCATTTCATTGCTTGATACCATTATATATACCAATAGGGAGAGAGGAGGGTGAAGGGTTAGTAGGGTGTTTTTTTTAAATATAATTACTCGTACACGTGTCAGGTGTTCATTAAAGAGGCAGGTTTTTAGCTGTTTCTTTAATGTAGTGAGGGAGTCAGCGGACCGAACAGAGTTTGGAAGATCATTCCACCCGCGAGGGATGATAAAGATGAACTTGCGAGCAAGTGATTGTGTGCCTTTAGAAGAGGGTAAAAAACATTTGACCCAGCATGATCAACCCAACAGTATGTTTACTGTACCCCAAACAACCCAGAATTACGACCCAGCACAATCAACCCAACAATTTGTTTACAGAAACAACCAGCACTTTTCTGTGTGCAGAAGTAAAACTTTTGTGGCGATGAATTGGTAATGACTGATCATTACCACCATTTTAATGTTATATTAGTGGCGCAGTGTATTGTCTGTGTACATATAAAATAAATTTTAAACAATTTTATATAATAAAAAACAGTTTACAGTTTAAAACTATATTTTTTTTAATAAAATAATATACGTGTTATTTTTCTGCTTCTCTAAATAATGTTAAATAAAACAAATTCTCAAGAGATCGTTCTTATCTTTATCATGAGGTTTTAAATGGAGGTATTGCAGATTTCAAATCATTATCTATGATTTATTAACATAATTTGCAAAATAATTTGCAGTCAATGATCCTGAATAATCGTTCTGATCGTTAAGTATATAAATTAAAAATATTTGAACATAAACAGAAGTCTTTGCTTTATAACATTTATCACTAAAGCTTTTGCTGCGACTGGTTGCAAATGCACAAGGGCATCCGGAAGTATAGCGTGTGTTTGTGTCTGGAGCAGGTTGGCGTGATCTCCGTCTCTTCCCGGTTTGTTTTTGTTCTCCAACAAAGTGCGAGTCATTGAGCTGCTCACCAAGCACAGAAAGAGTACTTTTGTTTCTATTCCCAGCAGCTCGGTTTCTGATTGAGCACAGCAACATGGGCCCTGGTTAGGAATCTTCTGGAAATAAAAAATATAAAGTTTAATGGAGCGCTGATGCGGCTGTGGGGCTATCGGCGGCCCGCTGCCGTGTCTGAAGCCTGGGGCTGAATTAAGCCGGAGTCGCCGTTAACGGAGAGAAGGGACGAGCCATCGCGGCTTGTCATTACGAAGAAGCGACAAAGCAACGTAAGATTTTATTGAAACGTCAGTTGTCATACTGAGATATCACATAATGCCTTCGCCTCGTTTACAGTTATACATACTTTTTGACAATGCCGCACCTTGTGCTAAGGCTTCGGTTCAATAACGCGTGCTGTAAGACGCATGTGATTACGTCTTGCGGCTGCCGGTGCCGGGCCTTTAATAGTATGTGGGTATTTAACTCTGTCATTATACAGCACTACTTTTCTACCGGCAGACGATGTTATCAAACGAGCGCCTGTAGTCTGGAAGCTGTATAGTGTAAATAAACGATAGGGGTGAGTTTGTGAGACGGAAACTAGAGTGGAGTCTGGTTCAACGGGCTAAGCTAGCTCGTTTAGCATTAGCGATCCTTATAGGGTATAAGCTGCTTGACTCTATATGGTTTGTCTCGTGTGACAGGCGATATACACACAGAACAAAAGGTGGAAAATATGATTTATATAAAGGTGTAAAATAAGATTTTCTTGACAGTTTTTGTCAACATCGTGTGATGTGCATGATCTAGCTGTTCGTATTTAGGATTTTGTCGTTAATGACAGCGAAGAGTCAATACATTAGCAATCACCGGCGTCGGCGTTAGTTGCTAGCTATTAAATATTTTATAGTAAATGGCTGTTAAGTGATCTATTTAAATGTTGCTTTAGCCGAACTGACTTAAAAAAATAAATAATTTTAAGTGTGCTTCATACAGTGGACACAATGTCAAAGGGGAATCCTCTATATGGGGTCAGAGTGTCTGAGAAATCACATTAAATTTTAATTGATTAAACCCTAGGTCTTCAGTCTTTAGTATGCTGTTATGCTCATAATATAAATCGTAGTTAAATATTTTCAATTAAGCATTTTACTGGAGCTTTCAGAGTCATGGCTATTTAACTCTGTCTTTAAATGTTACTTTAAATGTTTCTAGTATCATAGTAATATTTACTGTCACTCAACCACATTTAGATTCATCCCTGTAACCTTTCGTTCACAGCCTCCCTCTGATTCTCTTCTGGGAGTACCCTCGCTTAAAAAAGGCCGCCAAGATAGCTGGATCAGGCAGGAAACGGCACAGCTCAGATCCGGACCCCTGTGGAAGCAGCTCCAGCAGCGGGAGCGAGGTGGGTGACAGCCGACCCGTCAGTGGCAAGTGGCTGAAGATGGCCAGCAGCAGTACAGGACCCAGTGAATCAGCTCGCAGACAGGGTCAGAGAGGACCCGGTGACACCGCCAGCAAGAAAAAGCAGAAGGACAGAGCCAACCAGGAGAGCAAGGAGGCCAAGAGGACGACCTCAGCCAACATCACAGAGACTAGGAAAGGTGAGCAGCGAGCAGTGTACTTGACCATTGTTTTTAAAGGTGTTTATTGCTTATTGTTCTCCGCCCTTTGGAGTTTTGATTGATTGTTCACTTTCTGCTGAATATTTCACCCCAGTTATAGGATAGTCATATTCATATAAATAGTCGTTTTGCATAGTCATTCAACAGTGATATCCTACACAATAAACAGTGGTGCAGTGTCCGCTTTGACCGCTTATAAAATGCATTCTTGCCCTTGACTTCATTAAAGTCATTCAAGTACTATTTTTATGTCCAAAACTGGGATGGTTTCCAATCTATTACGTAGTGTAAAAACATGGAACCATGCAGTTAACAGGCAGTGGCTGTATATAAAATGAATGGAACATGTTGCATTGTGAACAAGACAAGTGTAATAAGTCTACTTTGCTGTTCAGTGTTGATTGCCGTGGCACTAAGTCTGTAGCTAGCCAAGCCCTAGGCTAGTCTAATGAAATGAATGTGGTGAATCCAGTTTTTTTATTTGATAATTTCTGGTAATCACAAATCACCTTTAGTATTACCTTTTGCATCTTAAAGCAAATAAATGAAGAGGTAATATAAGTGAATCTGCCAAAATAGGTGATATTGTTTGTTATTGTGTTATCTCAGATATTACTTGAGCAGAAAATAGACACATCTTTTAGGCTTTCTTTCTGTATTTTGTTCTGTTCTAAAATGTCACAGTGCTTTTGATGATTAATAACAGCTGTTCTCATTGTTCCCATACATAATCTGTTGGGTTAATAATGAAGACAGGCTTTCAGTCACCCAATGTTCTGTTACCCATTATCATTCACAGAATTGATCTCTTAGCTTAGAGACACTTGACTACATAATTTACTAATCCTCATGACATATCAAACCTGAATGACTTTATTGCTTCTGAGGAACACAAAAGAAGATTTCTGAAATATGCTTGTAACCAAACAGCAGTGGCACCCATATGGACACAAAGCCACTAAGACATTTCTCAAGATACCTTTTGTTTTCCACAGAGGAATGACATGAGGGTGGATAAATAAAGGAAAACTTATTTTTGGATAAACTATCCCTTTAATATTTGACTTATTTGAAAGATAGCTTGTATACTCATGTTTTCACAATGTTATTGATGAAGAACACCTAGCAGGCTGACTAGCAGGCTGGCAAGTGTACATGAGTGTTTTGTTTGTATAGTCTCTGTGTGCCAGTCTGCAGGGTCTTTTTGCCTCTGCAGTGCTGTGCTGAGTGCTGAACTGTTGTAATCTAACCCTGTGAGACTAGTGCAGTGAAGAAGAGCTTTATCAAAGACAGTAAAGTGACTGTGCCTAGCACACACATGTGAAGGCTTCACTTAGCCTGTCAACTGCTCTTGGCATTTGACAAAGTGTTCTGAGTATTCCTTACACTCCGCCATAATTGATTCTCTGCCCTCGTTGGCCTTTCTCCATGGATCTGATATGGATTTTTTTTCTGATTATCCCAGTGTTGTGCTTCTCTGTCAGCTGAGAAAGTGAAAAGGCGTTATTCCTGCACGGGCAGTGGACCTTTATGTTAGTGCTGCTTGCTGTCAGGCAGGGGATTCTTATTGGATACAGGCGGAGCAGGGATTACATCATATGGAATAGGAACTCGACTCTAGGGTGTGGCCTTATTTTGACCTTTTAGAAGGTCAGTGTAAGAGAGGGGATGGGACTAGCTGTCACTTGACTCTGAAGCTTGAACCATAGAGATAAACAGGCTCTGGTTCCCACTTTCTGCCTCTTCTCGCTCTTTCCTCCACTCTCTCGAACATGCACTCTCTCTCACTGTCTCTTACTAACATGCACATAAATGTACCCATGCCCAACCTAGGACTCGAACTGGAGATTCTTTGCTTTATGTACTTGTTTAAAATGATGGGAGTGTATTCTTTGCCTGGCTGTCAGATCGTTTTGTGTTAACATGATATCAGGTAATGTTCTTGAAGTTTATTGTTGTTATATTGTTTCTTTGTTTTTGCACTGCATGGGGTTCTAATTGTGTAATAAACATTTGTTTATAGGAATCCCTCACACTTAATTTTTTAAAAAATTATTATGTGACACTCGGTCATGGCAAACCTAGAAATGAACTTTCAAAATTGTGATAGCATACCTGAAAAAAGTAACGTTTTTCAGCTATAAAAGGTTTTTAAAAGTAGTTTAATGGTTAGATATCGCTCTGTCAGTGCCTGTGTATAGTTACTCTTGTCAGCTTGAAGAAGCACAATTATAAATTGTGATATAATGTCATATAATTGTATTATTATATTGTATGTAATGATAATAATGTTATAACCTGGTTATGTTAATTATCAAAGACTTCCCCTAAATCAGTGCTGGGTCATGACAGATTCTTCCTATATGTCTGCAATTTGTCTGTAGATTTGTTTCTGGACTGGAAGCAGAATGCATACGAGGTGATTGTTAGACTCAGTTGCATAGATGCTGGGGTTCTGAGAACAGAAGATATTGACTCTGCCTTCTCCGATACCTCCTGCCACATCCGCCTGCCGGGTAAGAATAGCATCTTATTTGTTTCTCAGCATATGCTTTGCTCGTCTCATGTTAATAATGTTTGTGTGTGTATAATGTATCTCTGGGTGTTCTCTCAGATGGCCGTGAATGGAGCTGTCATCTTTATGAGGAGATTGAGGCCTCCTGCTCGAAATTGCTTTATAAGGAGAAAGCAAATGTTCTGCAGCTTGTCTTGCACAAGAAGATTCCCCTTAACAACTGGCCCACCCTCACCGTAAGATTTTACTTACAGCGTCAAAATCTGCCATCACCCATCTCCTCCTCATGCATTCAAACAAGCTTATACTGTGCCAATATATATTTGTGCTCATGCATTGTTCCCTCCCATTTTTGTCTGTTTTTATTGTGTTAACCCTTTAGCCACCTGAGCAGAAGCATCATACCAGATACATGTTTACTGTGTCATTTTCACAAAGATATAAAATATGAAAAAAACGTCAATGCGGTCTTCTCTTTAGTAGACGGTTTGCCCCCTCTTTAAGTGTTTTGTTTTATAAAATAAATGAAAACATAAAAAAAAGTTTCTCGCAAACTATATCAATGTTTTGCAAATTATTCTATGTTGCATGTTTTCACAAGAAAAAGATTGACGATGGATTCGGTTTCATAAGAAAAATCAATAAACATGTGGATTGACTCCAATCTGAAGACTGCACAGTCGTTTACAGTCCTTCAGCTGCACAGTTCTTTTAAATCTGACTGATATGAGATCCTTCAGCTGAGTGTGTTTTGTGTTGTCTCCTAACACAGAGCAAGAAAGAGACTGCACCAGTGAACATCCTCGGAGAGAACGGCAGCAACCACCACCAGTCAACCACAGGGCAGTCAGGTGAAGCCACTGCAATGGAGAAAGCACCAGTCTTGACCTCTGCTGAGCAGAAACGGGTTAAATCTGACCGAGGGTTGAAACGAGGGGTGAAGGGCAAACAGCTGGAGAAGACTGAGAGTGCAGGTGTGAAAGTGGCTGAGCTTAAACCAAGCGTTAAAGACCCCAACAATGAGCCCAGTGCAAAGCGCACCACACGCCCCTCCAAAAACACAAAGGATTCTCCTGTAGCCCCCTGTGTGGCGAGGGAGCCTCAATCCAAACCAGCAGTTAATGGCAAGGCGCAAGCATCAGCCGGTAGCAGTTCTCCCTCTTCGGGTAGCAATGCTAAAGAAAATAGGACTCAACTGCCGGTCAAAGGTCAAGTATTCCAAGCGTCACAGAAGGAGAAGGTGCTAGAGAAGAGGACAAAGAGCAATTCTCAGGTGAGAGTTCATACCTCACAATGAAATAGTTCACCCCTTGTGACATATTTCTAACATAAATGGGTACATACCCATATGACCTACAATAAGTCAACCATATGACTGCTGTAAGTCTTCCAAAGTCATACAGTAGCTGCCTTTAAGGAACAGATCATCTCAACTCATATTCTTTCGCTTGCATTTAATGAACTGTTGGTAATTTCATATCTACAACAGTTCTCATACTCATTTTAGACATTTTATATCTCTATTAACTCTTATGTGCCAATGTTTCAATTTTTTTTTAATCAATAGGAGAATGAAGAGGGATAAAGATTCTCACCTACTGTGGTCCACTGCTTTCTGTTGTTTGTAGGTTGAGACAGATGAGAGCAAGACTGTTTTCTTAGCGTGTGAGCCAAAGGTGTCACAGCAGGAGAGTTTTTCCCCTCCTGTGAGAACACACACCTCTGGGGTTGCAAGCGCTGGAAGAACAACGACAGATGAGGCAGAAAACAAAAAGGAGGAAAAGAGACCACAGGCTGATGCCCAGATTCCTAAAAATCTTCCGTCTCATAATTTAGGATCTGGAGAGCCTGTCTCAACAACTGCCTCTAAAAGAGAAGAATCACCTCTAAAGAGATGCATAGAGGAGAAGACAGACAAGTCCAAAGAGGAGCCACCTAGAGGAAACCAGGAAGAGGAGACAGAGGGTCAGTTAAAAACATTTGTGGATTTCCAGTTCATGTTTTCAAGCCACATCAGTTCGTTCTTCTCATAACTGCTCTGTGTTTAGATCCCGAGCCGATGGTGAACTTGACGTTTGTGAAGAACGACTCGTATGAGAAAGGAACAGATCTGATGGTTGTTAACGTCTACATGAAAGGCATTTGCAGAGAGACGTCCAGGGTGCTGTTCAGGGAACAAGATTTCACTCTAATCTTCCAGACCAGGTAAGAAAGCTGAGAGGTCCTGTTGAGTTTCTTAGGCATTACGTTGCACCTATTCGTAGTATTCAGCTGACTCTGATGTTTCTGCTAATTGTTGAAACACTTTCTACAGTGATCCCAATTTTTTGCGCCTTTATCCGGATTGTGGAACAAACACTGTCTTCAAATGGCAGATTAAACTCAGGTAAGATTTTGGGATGGCTATCTTGATCTTCGTCAAGCTCAAGCATGCATTTTGCAGGGTTTGTTTGTTTTCTTTCAATAATCTAAGGGTTTCTCCTGTCTGCTGATGTTTTAGGAATCTAATCCAGCCGGATCAGTCCAGCTATGCCTTCACCCCGTCCCGTATCGACATCACCCTGAGGAAGAGACACAGTCAGCGCTGGGGGGGTCTGGAGGCCCCTGCCACACAAGGTCTGCTGCCTGGATTCTATTTGCTTCTGAGCATTTTTTACAAACAAACACATGCTTATGAGGCACATGATATATAAATTTTGTTTGTTTACATCCGTCATTTACAATAAACTGCGGTACTTCTGTATGTATAATCTCCATAGCAACATCTCCTAGGAAGTATGTCCATAACTAAGCCTGAAAAACAGTAGCCTTGATATTTACAAAGAGCATTGAGTCTTTCTTGTGTGTTTAATAGGGAGTTCACGTGAGATAATTACTATGGAGAAGTGAACTGTTTGTGTTTTTAAGTTGAACTGAGGGCACCAATGTGACTACAGGGACCGACCCAGTAACTCAATATGAGTGTGAAACAAGGTCAAGCCAAATGTGCTAGTGCGTACTTGTCTTAATGCCAGTCTTCTGACCCGTGCTGCTTTACATAGCCTTTTCTCTAACACAACTGACCACTGATAAACATTGTTCACTAGTGTTGTACATATGCAGATTGATACCTTGTGGGTTTTTTTTGTCACTATACTGATCCCATCTTTTAGATCCTTTCTTCAGCGGAGTCAGAACCTTTACTACGAGGTGACATATCGGCCAAAAAACTGTTCCCTTGTATTCACACTCTTGCCAACATGCTAGGATTCCTTCATACATTTAGTGTAGTTTTAATGATGATTTAGATACTGAATTTGGGCATGAAAAGCTGTGTGTTTTGTATCATGAAGTGGTTGTGAAATTAGATGACAACATATTACTTATATTATTATAATATATATTATGATTATGAAATCAAAACGTTTAATAAATCATTTCCATATTTAATTTTAACTGTGACCTGTAGCTGCTAACCACAAGCTCTTTTGTCCTGTTTAAGGTGCAGTGGGGGGTGCTAAAGTTGCTGTGCCCTCCAGCCCTTCCTCACTAGATAAGAGTCAGCCAGGAAGCAGCCAGCATGCACTTCCTGCTAAAGAAGAACCCCGAGTAGGGGAAGAGAAAGCCAAACCCCCTCGAGGTCCAGAGGACACAGGCCTGGATGTTGTGGCTCCTCGCTCTGTCCCCGAGCACATTCCGCTCAAACAGGAACCAACTGTTGCCACGGTAATAGGAAGCGCATCATTTTATTTTTTGACTCGTGTAAAGATCTAGTTATTGCTGGGATCGGAACTAATCTCAGGTCTATTAGTTGTTACTATGTTTTATCTTCTGTGCATAGCCCAAGCCCACCTGCATGGTCCAGCCCATGACTCACACTCCTGTAAGCAGCGAGAGAGCAGAAGAAGTGGAGGAGAAGAAGGTGTGTCTTCCCGGCTTCACTGGATTGGTTAATCTGGGAAACACCTGTTTTATGAACAGTGTGATTCAGTCCCTGTCAAACACACGGGAGCTCAGGGATTATTTTCATGGTAAGTGACAATTTCATTGATTAGAATTGTTAGTCTTACACCTGGTGTTCCAACCAGGCTTGATGCAACAAACTTCCAGT
Source organism: Botia almorhae (assembly GCA_036877575.1). Classification (NCBI taxonomy): domain Eukaryota; kingdom Metazoa; phylum Chordata; class Actinopteri; order Cypriniformes; family Botiidae; genus Botia; species Botia almorhae. The sequence continues at coordinate 14,235 of JAZGTJ010000710.1, read as the reverse complement.
TACAGGTCATTTGTCTACACAGAATGAGAAAATTCTGCACAACGCAGCATAATCAGCCGAATTGTATTTATTGTTTAAAAGGTCCTGTTGTTCGCCAAGTGTCACAGTCATAGCTGGTTAGCTATGAAAACAGAAATAACATGAAAAAAATGTCTTTTATTGCTTTTCTGTTTATACCATCATGCTTATTTGGAACACAATGTTCTTAAATTGCTTATGCACTCACAGTTTGCTCTTTATTCATTGTATTTCAGCTGGAGATTAGGTCATTTCATTTAGGCTTTTTGTGGCATTTGTTGTTCCAGACCGGGGGTTTGAGTCTGAGATTAACTGTAATAACCCTTTGGGCACGGGTGGTCGGCTGGCCATCGGCTTTGCTGTTCTGCTTCGAGCTTTGTGGAAGGGCACTCATCATGCCTTTCAGCCTTCCAAACTAAAGGTACCAATGCAGCAACAACATTGCTTTTCTCTACCGTATGAAATTCGGTTTTTATAACCCATAATGAATCTCGTTTCATTTGAATTTGTCCCGTTTGTCTTCACAGGCTATAGTTGCCAGTAAGGCCAGTCAGTTCACAGGTTACGCACAACACGACGCTCAGGAGTTCATGGCTTTCCTGCTGGACGGGCTGCATGAAGATCTGAACCGCATCCAGAACAAACCGTACACGGAGACCGTTGACTCAGACGGCCGGCAGGATGAGGTGAGCTCATTGCTTTTGTCTGAAAATGCACAACATAAGAAATAAATGTTCTCAGTTTTAGCGATCATTATTGGAGGTTAACTGACCTCGGAATGTCACGAATTACCAATCAGAATGAATTATTCCAGAGAGACATGGAACATCAGGTTTCCACGAACTTGCGGAGTATTCTTTTTGGCCCGTCATTTAGCCTTATTCTCCATTGCTACTAAATCCTTTCAACTTTGATCTTATATCTGGTTTAACAGGTTGTTGCAGAGGAGGCGTGGCAAAGGCATAAAATGAGGAACGATTCCTTCATTGTTGACCTCTTTCAGGGCCAGTACAAGTCAAAGCTGGTGTGCCCAGTGTGCTCTAAGGTAATACAGGTCTTTTTAAGAGATAAGACACAAATGTGTGTGTATGTACATGATGACAATATAGACACTGATTAAACATTATATTATAGTGTGATATGGTTGGGATATGAGAATGCTTTAGGTTTAACACTATGGAAATTAAATGACCAGAACAGAATATGTAACTTAATAATTTGTGTTATTGTGTCACTGAGGTTTGGTTAAAAGTGATGTTTGATCTGTTATGTTGTCTTTCTTTTTAGGTTTCTATAACCTTCGATCCTTTCCTTTACTTGCCTGTTCCCCTACCTCAGAAACAGAAGGTGCTGACTGTTTTCTATTTCGCTAAAGAGCCTCACAAGAAACCAATCAAGGTAAAAAAGCTACACAACTTGCTAACATGTATATATTATGCTATTTATACTTGCGGTAATATTTAAACTAATATGTTTGCTTGTGTAGTTCTTGGTCAGTGTGAGTAAGGAGAACTCATGCACTGCTGAAGTACTGGAGTCAATATCACGCAGTGTGAGGATCAAACCAGAGAACCTGAGGCTGGCAGAGGTATGACTATTCCTGTCTGAAGCATGCGGTCTGCTTTTGTTTATTCCATGTACTATATACTGTATAATAGCCAGTTACATGTACCTGTCAGCACCCATAGGAAGCTAAAAGTTGTTCTCAAAGATGGTTATTGAGTATTGTTCTACCCTTTCTTTTACCAGGTGGTAAAAAACAGATTCAACAGGGTCTTCTTACCGTCTCACTCCTTGGACACAGTCTCACCTAGTGACCTGCTCTTCTGCTTTGAGGTGCTGTCAAAAGATCTTACCAAAGAGAGGGTGGTGCTTCTGAAGGTCCAACAGGTACACCTGACTTATGCTGTGATTCTTACTCTTACACTCAAAATGTTTTGTTTTTATTGTTGTCATTGATCATGCATTGATTTGGGTCTTTCTGCTTGTATTCAGAGACCTCAGGTTCCAAGCATCCCAATTGCAAAGTGTGCTGGCTGCTCGAAGCCTCCTGCCTCTGAGGAGGAGAAACTCAAGCGGTGTACACGCTGCTACCGTGTGGGCTACTGCAATCAGTGAGTCATCTCAGAAATAGAACTGCATTTTGTTGTTTCTGAAATCATACGCAGGCTTTAGTTAATGTTTTTACCTTAATGTTGGCAGTAATTGTTGTTCCTCTAATTACAGGGCCTGCCAGAGGAACCACTGGCCCAATCACAAGACCTTGTGCCGACCCAATGTGGAGAATATTGGACTACCATTTTTAATCAGTGTGCCTGAGTCTAGGCTGACCTACACTCGCCTCACACAGCTTTTAGAAGGCTACTCTAGGTATGATGAAGTCTTATTTGTTAGATTTGGAACCATATGCACACTGGAGTATTTGGGGTCTTGGAAATTGACCTATTTGCTGTGTTAGTTTTTATTTATTTGTAACATTTATGAAGCTATATTATAGCAGTGGAATATGAATAGTAAGGAAAATCATATATGGTTCCTCCAAAAAATGAATAAAAATTCTGCCATTTTTGGTTTTCTCAAACCCATGCTGATGTAAGAGTTCCAAGCAACTTTGTCCTGCACTGTGACACTTTGGTCCTCTTATGATCCAATGGCATTATGTAACTCTGCATTTGTGTGTGCAGGTACTCTGTCAATGTGTTCCAGCCACCTTTAGAATCTGGCCGGACATCCCCAGAGGCCAGCCTGTCCCGTGCTGACCTGACCTGTATGGCCAGCAGTGTCTCAGAGTGTCAGGAGCCGGAGAAGGAGCCATCATCAGCAGGAGAACCTGAGAACCAAGCGGAACAGAGTGAATCTGTCACAGCCCCACAAACAGAGGCTGTGTCTTCACTTCTCACAGCAGATAGGGACACTGTCTCCACACACACCAGTGACTCTGGCTTCTGTGAGCTCGCAACCAGCTCCCAGGATTCTTTGGTGGAAAAAGAAACATCTTGTGAAAAGGCTGTTAAACCAGAAGGTAGTTTCGCTAAAACATTGTACATGTGCGTTTGGTTAATACGTAGCCATGTTAGAATATAGAATAATAGTCTATTATGTTTGTTGTTGGTAGCTGTAGTAACAGGCTATCAGCAGCCATCTGACTCTGGAAGTGGGAGTGCCTCTCAGTTCTACATTTCTGTTTTGGATTTAAACCAAAAGGAGGACAAAAAACTTGAGGACAAAGGTAAGTCAACATCTCTTTTTCAGATGATACTTTGGGACAGTCCTTGTGTTGGAAGCGGCACGTCTCGTTTATAATGGTAAATGACTGGCACCCCCTGCAGGTGATGCTGTTTTGGAGCTACCTGATGAGTGCACACTGGAGCTGGTGTGGAAAAACAATGAGCGTCTGAAGGAATATGTTCTGGTGCGTTCTAAAGAGCTGGAGTTTGATGAGGACTCAGGCTCTGCTACGGAGACGGCCAGGGCAGGACACTTTACCTTAGAGCAGTGCCTAAACCTCTTTACCAAACCTGAGGTGTTGGCTCCCGAGGAGGCATGGTATGGATACACACTCATACACATGCATCTAAACTCATCGCAAGAACCCAGAGTGTTAGGCAGAACTGTTCTGAGTTCAAATTAGATGTTAGTCTTCATTAAAGAAATAGATCCCTGAAAAATTCTAATCAGTCCATAAATTACTTACCCTCAAGGCATTTTAAGTCTATATGGCTTTCAGAATTGAAAGCCCTATAAACTTAGCCAAAGAGAATTGAAGTTGTTATAAATGATGTGCTGCCTCTTCCCTCATTTATAATGGCAGTAAATGGTGCCGAGAAGCGCATTTGTCCATCATAAAAGTAATCTGTTCAACTCCAGTGGGTTAATAAATATCTTCTGTTAGAGGAACGATATGCTTTTGAAATAAATGACTGATATTTTGAGCTTAAGCAATCAATATGCGTTTCTATGTAAACAAACAGATTGGAGCACTAAAGTCAAATATGGCGGCACGCTGATAACTTTTTTGTGAACTATTAATTTAACATTCTAAATGTAATTGGTCTATTTGTATCATGTTTCTATGGTGCAGGTACTGTCCTAAGTGTCAGCAACACAGGGAGGCTTCTAAACAGCTCCTCTTGTGGCGTCTACCCAACGTGCTTATCATCCAGCTCAAACGCTTCTCATTTAGGAGCTTCATCTGGAGGGACAAGATCAATGATATGGTCGATTTTCCTGTCAGGTACACCGAAATACACACACTTGCAGACTGTTGATATTCTTAGAACTATTTCTCAAACTTGTTAGTGCCAAAGCAAAAGTAGTCCTGATCGTTCAATTGGAGTTTAACAACAATTTGAACAATGCTGTTTTGCCAAAATCTTTGTGTATTGTTAATGCTCTGGATTGGGCCTTAACATGACTACCATACCAGTGAGTTTAACATTAGTTTTTTGTTCACATCAGAAACCTGGACCTTAGTAAGTTCTGCATCGGTCATAAAGGTGACATCCAGCAGCCACCCATCTATGACCTCTATGCTGTCATCAACCACTACGGTGGAATGATCGGAGGACACTACACAGCATACGCTCGTCTTCCCAGCGACAAGAACAGCCAGCGCAGCGATGTTGGTACGCATGAGCTCCTCTAGACCAAGGACAGTTGATGGAACATCTCATCATCTTTCTTACCATAGATCTTTTGCCGTTTCAGGTTGGCGTCTCTTTGATGACAGCACGGTGACGACAGTGGAGGAGAGTCAGGTGGTGACACGTTACGCCTACGTGCTGTTCTACAGACGCAGGAACTCTCCAGTAGAGCGGCCGTCCCGCTTGCTGGGGCCGCTTGGCACCGAAGCCTCTGCTGCAACCGGTGGTGCTGCAAGTCAGGTGAGCTCAGCACCTTCTCATGTCACCTCAGATCAGTGGAAAAAGAGTTCCTTCCTAGTATGCGAGAGGTGCGATATGCTTATTCATTAAACTTGCAGAAGATTGATTGGGTTCTTGTTTAGTTGTTGGAAACAATAATGTCCTTCTTCATTGTTAATTGTTAATGAGGTGTTGATAAATGTTTTTGGGGAGTTTATCTGCTGGATATAATTTAATTACTGGTTTTACTGGTTGAGAGGTTCTCTCAGATGTGGTTACATCATCCCGGAAGACCTTGACAATAATTAATAGATGAATTGGAGAATCACAGGCATTAAAGACTCAAGTAAAGTTATCTGAGAAGTGCTATTGTAGCCTGTGCTAAGATCTCATGACTTCACGATGAAATTAATATTCTTCTCAAAAGGTTAAAATGTAACCAAATCATTATCATCTTTTTAACAATATGGTCCCATTTAGTGGTTCGGATTAAAGCAGAATTATTGTTGCATTTTTAGATTGATACAGAATCATCGAGTGAGTAATAATGCCCATCTGCCTTCTATTATTTATGACAAATGGGGACACTTATGAAAAAGCTTGTTTTGGGTTTTCGTCATCAAATTTAATCCAGAATGAAAAGTAATTAGCTTTTGCTAATGGTAAATATAAGTGAAATTTGCAGGTTGCAGCACAAGTCCTCTAAGCTTTGGGTAAAATTACCAGTAAGTGCATACCAGTTTACAGGTCATGTATTTATAGTATTTTATATTACCTATTTATCATATTATGAGTATATACCTGCATATAATGCATCAGAGATAGACATTACCACCACTCTCTGGTGTTGTGTTGAGCCACATTTTCTTTGCTTGTGGGTAAACATTTAGCATTGGTGATGTGATTCACACCTAAAGACCCTCTGGATCATATAGCAGTAGGGAACCAAATTGCTTTTGAGTAAATAGCCCTTCTTGTCAATGGAACTATTACTAGTTCATCTAGGCCAACGCAACCCATTTGATCACTTGAATTGTCATGTTAATTTGCCTGCCCATCGGCCCGAGAGGAGCGTGAAATTGAAGCAGTCAGCTCTCAAATACTCACTGTATTGTTGTGAGGATTTTTTTGTTCTACGCTGTTAAAATGATACTTTTTTGAGGCAAGGCCCTTTCCGAGAAGCTGACACAGGTTTCCGCCAATCGCAGGCGTCTCTGATATGGCAGGAACTGGAGGAGGACGAGGAGGGGCAGAGAGAAACCTCTTTTCGAAGCCTGTTCCGCCCCAGCCTGCGTGGAAGAAGAGCCAGAACGAGACGGGATGCAGAAGAGGAGGGCAGGGGAGGGCTGTCTCGCCACAGACGAGAAGATATCTCAGATTACTCAGACAGCCACCATCTAAGATATTTTATTCTGGGTGCTATAGCAGTAGTTCTAGCCTTGCTATTCAACCTTATCTATCCTTAGTTATACAGGTCCAGCTGGGGTTAATTTACTACTCACAATTATTAGACTCCCGCTGAAAACAGCAGCCTCAGTAACTCACTGGAAATTGCATTCTCAGCAGTAACAAAAGCATTTTTAGGTAACTTTTAATAAATTTACATACTGATTGGGCTGTTAAGCTTTACTGTTTGTAATGACAACATTAAACCTCTGTTAGCTTAGGAGTCACACAGCCTGATAGATAATCATTTGAGCAAACCTAAGCTCTTTGCTGTGGCTTAACTAGCAGAGCACTGCGTTAGCAGCGCAAAAGGTTGTGGGTTCCATCCCCAGGAAACATACAGATCAAATGTATAACTTGAATGCACAGTTGCTTTATTCATAAGCATCTGCCAAATGCATAAACATAATTGTAAATGCAGTGGCAAGAGAATGTTTAAAAGAAAAAATACTCAGGAAATCTATTATATGAAGGTTCAGCAGTTAGCAACAAATGCACACAGTGTATGTTTTTAACGGATGGTTGACAAATACCCTTCTAATTCTTATTCATTTATCTTAATGACTTAGTGTGCGAAAACTGTAACACCTGCCACTCGCATCAGTAGTATTGTGTATTAGCTATATGTTATGCTCAAAACAAAATAACATTAAATCATTTTAAAAGCGTAATTATTGCTCTGCCATAGCCATTGTGTAAACACTATCTATGTTGTTCCAAAGATAAAGTCTTAGTGATGTCATCAAATTGTAATACTAGCTCCTCCTTTTCAACAGTTTTCTGTCTCAGCTTATGTCGCCTACCTGGGTGGCGAAAACAGTCTTAACCAACAGACGTGTTGGCTTCTGTAAATGCCTCGGTTCATCTCATCACTGAACTTCATTGGACACCAAAACAAAATAAAACCTGATGCTGTTGTAATTCCTTAGGGTCATATGTCTAAATTTATTTTCAGGAGTATATCGATTGTTGTTTCTGTTCAGGGAATCCAAGTTAAGAGAATGAAATGTTGCTGGTTCTAATACAAAGGTGAATTTTTTTGTCTTCTTTTTGCAGTCTTTTGATCAAGGGCACTTGCATAATTTAAAGACTGTTCTGCTAATGTCTTTATATACATGCCTGCTTGTGTATAGGTTAACGTGTCTATTTAAGCAGTACGCCAGGCTTGAATTGTTTATATTGAAATATTCATCCTAATGTTAATGTTATGACAATGTTCTTTTTGCAACTGCACAAAATGTTCCAGCAATAAATGAAACTTTTACAAATGAAATTCTAAATGCTGCTTAATTGTAAAAACTTCTGTACCTCCACCTTCATAAATAAACATTCAAGATCACCCCGTCTTGATGTCAGTTATTGGATTAGTTACTTGAACTGTTTGCCTTTATATACTGTCTTATCTGTTGTGTTGTGTACAAGAAGTGATGTAATTTTCTTATGTGAATCTTGGGTTTACAACAGTTGCCGTGTGTGTGTGAAAATTCTCCATTTATAACAGTGGTTTATCTTACAGGCTTCTAGCCAGACTCTGTTTGAGAATGACCTGGACCCAGACGGACCCCCTCAGTTGAGCACGGAGGTGAACTCTGACATGTTTGCACATTCTGCAGAATGCTCCGCCCCATCATACAGCAGCATGGAGGAGGTGGATTAAAACTTGACCTTTATGCCAATGACAGTGGGCCATTCAGGGAGTACTGCTTCCTCTAAAATAGGAGACGTCGCTCACAAGTGGATCTGGCATGGCAGAGGTGCTCCTCGCACTTTCTTTTTATTTGCAGTGTGGACAAAAGGCTGTGCAAACATTTCCAACACTAAGACTGGAAATTGCACATTAAATGGTAATGTGATCAGATGATGTACAATAAGGTGATGCTTAAGGTAAAGATTAATAATCCTCAAACACATTTAAAAAGTCAAAACGAAGAGTGATCTCTATGAACTCTTCTCGCGCATAGATCTGTAAGTTTTATAAGATACATGTAAACATTTTAACACCTAAAAACGACGTCATTCACAATTTCACATGGTAGGTTTCGAATATGTTTCTCCTGCTTGTATTTACACAAGATGTTAGCTTGTTAAACCCTATTGATGAGCGCGATCAACATGATTTGTGTGGATGCAATGAACAGCTTAGATGTTTGTTGTTTTTTTGTTTTTCCCCTCTGAGGGTCACCTGGCCTCATGTGTTCCTCTGTGTCTTGTGATTTGCAAAGTGACTGCAATTGTAAACGTCGTGTAAAAAAAGGCAGATTGTTTAGGGTTTTTTTCTGGCACTTAGGCCATTAGTCAACTTCATATCCTGTTCTTTCTCCTTAGACAATCCAGTGATTGATTTTCATGGTTAAACCTGTGGAAATGCTTACATGAAGTGCAACATAAAAGGCTTTATTGACTGAGATGCATGTTGACCTGCAATAGCCCTAGTAATGTATTATATACTATCGCTTTAATTATTTTTAAGTTTTGTGTGGATTGTATTGTCCCCCCCCCCCATTTCATTTGTTTTTGTATTGGACTGCATAGTAAATAGGAAGAGGGGTTTGATGGTAAGAATGCTGCTGTGAATGAAACAGAAATGGTTAATATAAATAAAAGCTTTTTGGCATAACCTTAAAGGTTACAGCTGTTTGTCCAATTCTGTTAGTCATATGTTTTCATTCCTGTTACTCATGTAGTTCTTGTCAGCTGGTATAGAATTTTGTTCTCAGGAACAAACACAACTAATATGCTGTACACCTTGACTGCACTGTATCTTGAAATGCTCTGGATAAAAGCGTCTGTCATATGCATGAATGTAATATCACCCTTTATGCATTTTGATTTATAATGTATTTTAAATAGTCAGTGTTCCATTAGAGTCCCTATAATTAACGAAAATTTACGATTTCGGGGTCTGGAAAATCTAGCGCATCTAAACACTCTTCACATATAACCAGCTAGAAACACTGGATGGAATCACACCCAGCCTGAAATGTCTTAATATCAGGTAAGACTATATAACTCTGGCCTAAAGCCAGGCAATAACAGTCCAATAACAGTAACAGTCAATAACAGTACAGTGGTATTGCCAAACAAAACGAACTTTGCCATTTTCACATCTCTATTTATCAGTCGGTCTGAAAATTAGGAAATAAATGTGTCTCCCTTATATAAAAAATGAATTGCATAAATGGTCAGCCATGTCAATCTGCACAACTCCCTGGACATCTATTTTTCTCACCTTTAGGAGTAACCTTAAATCTTCCCAGAAGGCTTTGCAAACTCTAGTAAGTGTGGGGAAGTTACTGAAGGTCCTTGTACTCCTGGAAAACCCTTTTTCAATAACTGATGATTACAGGCTGTGTGTGATCTCATATCCCAGCTGGAATGATTGTATAAGGACTGTTACTGCTAGTGAGAGGTCTGAGGCTCAGGAGAAGCTCAAGGTGTGTATACCTATTGAGTATGAAATATTCTAGGGTTTATTGTATTCGATTTAATATATAGTTTGTATAAATAGTTTTAATTAGGCATTCTCAGGAAACAGAATACACAAAAACACACAGTGTGTTTAATACTTAATACTTCAATAGGTCGTATTCAGTTCATGCTTTTTGTATGCTTAGGAATTTAAAGATGAAAATTCCCTGGATCAAGAGGACAATTGAATGTTGCATAAAGCACAGCTATCTTCAAATGTAAAAATTTATATTAAATATTTAATTCACCACTTTCCCCTGTAGATACTGAATATCACCGGTCAACAGATATCATAAGGAAGGTATCATTGCAATCTAATTCTTGTAACTAAGAGGACCAGGAAACACATTTTATAACGTCTGTAGGTGTGTACAGTGTCATTTCTGCAACGTCACACACCTTAGTTTAAGAATGAGAGAACAGAAAATAACTTCCCTGTTTGTTCAACCCACCCACATTAAAGAGGCAGAGCCAATTTTCAAAAAGTTTCCCCACTCCTTTTCGCAAGACTGTCATCATGACTCAACGATTCATTGATTGAATTCGTTGCTTTTTCTGCGTTTTAACTACAATCACAACATATAATCATTACAACAGTGTGTGCAAATGATGTTTTTAATCATTATATACAAACACACTTCCGTCTTATCCAATCACGTATGTGTGATTATAGTTATTACAAAGCTCAGTTCTGCAAAAGCTCCCTGCCCTGATCTGGCAACCCGTCTGCTGCACTCGGCCTGTCCTCTTGCGAAAGCGTTTCGTCCAATGGTTCGCCGGAGAGGATGGGTTGACAGCTGACGTAAAACGTCACATAAAAGCTACAGCGGACCACGTTACCGTGACCATCATTGTGCTGTACTGAGGGAGCCGCGGTACTTGCATTCATTTCAACGCATTTCCCACACGCAGGTGAAACATGAGCTACCACAAACCCGACGAGAAAACTCTTCAGGGCCTAAAAGACATCGCGAACAAGCTCAGGATTCATTCCATCAAGGAAACATGCGCGTCAAACTCTGGGTAAAATCTTATGCGTTTATTCTGATTAATAATTAACTTTCTAGGGTGGTAAATGCAACTGTAATCACATGCTTTTAGCCCCTTTGTAGGGTAATGTTATCTTTTAGTCCCTGCATAACACGTGAAGTTGGCTGGGGGCCGGGCACACTATTGGCTGAAACAATGTCGGCTTTGTAGTTAGTTGTAATGATGCGTAAGCATGATACAGCGTAGCAGTTACATTCTTGGTAATCGGTGATTGTATAGTTGTAACGATAAATAATTGTAATAATGTATCGTATAAAATGCGACAGCCGGTGAGGTTTAAGAGTGTAGCAGTTCTAGTCAATTCAAAGTTATTCAGGTAAACCGCGTTTATATCAGTACCACGTGTGGCTCTGCAAGTTATCACGTGGGGGCGTCTATAACTCGTCTTTTAAACTGTGGGTTAAACAAGTTTTTGGACTCGAGAATAAATGAATGAATGAAGTTAATTAAGGGTTCAGCTGACGCATGTATAAAAGGAGAACTTTGCTTTAGGATTACTTAATCTCTGCTCGTCAGTTCGCTCTTGCTACTCTGACCAGTGCATTGCCACAGACGGCCGTTTCCCAACATGCACTGAAACCAAAGTGGGGGAGTCTGTAAGATCTGATTAAATTAGTTACAATAATAAGTGAGGGTTAAATTTGTTGCAGTACACTGCATACTTCCTTAATCACAATGGCATGCTGCAGTTTTTCATTCATTGAAAATACTGTGTAGGAAAATCCCTGAGTGTTGAAACTCTTACCTGACATTTGTTTTGTAGTTATGACGCTTTCTTCTTTTCTGTTCTGTCATTTCTGTATGATGCACAAAAGGAAAGTCAGTAATATTCATATTAGTTCCTTAAAACATTTACAAGGAAGAGATGATTTTGGCTGCACCTTTTTTAATCAATGTTGTCATTCTGAAACTGATCAGTCGAGTGGTTTCTTAATCCTCATTCATTTTTTTTCAGCGTAATTGAATCTCTCTGTAGGACAGATGGTAATACACTGATGGTGGTTTGTGTAGTGAAAAAACTGGGAATAACACAAGACTGCATGTGTTTTGACTTTCTTTAAATAATAAATGTAACAAGTTTTTCTAGCTCATGTTTTGTGGCCACTGAATCGCATGGATTGTTTCCAAATAGTCCTGACTGTCACTTTAAGTTTTACTGAAAAGGGACAAACTAACATTTCTACAACACCAAATTCTAAGAACAAACTTTTGTACCTCGGCAGTGTGTTTTAGCTTTGTGTTGATTATAACCAGTCACTTTCTTTACATTTAATTTTGCTTGAATGAGAGATGTTTGGAAAACAATGTTAGCTTAACCTCATTTAATGAGTTAGAACCATTAAATGATGCATTTCTATTGGCCAAGTCTCATATGTACCTAAAATGTATTGCACAGTAGTGCAGCATTAATGCCAATAGCCTCACTAATCATGAAATGGCTCAATTGTTACATGTGTAAACACAACTGCCTGGTTTGGCAGTAACTAAAGTCATTGATTCTGATAAGAAATATTACTGCACCTTAAACACCAGTGATGACACCAGTAGCAACTTCTGCCCTTTAGTACCGTTTGCAATCAGTGTTCCGCTTTTTAAAGCAAGCAGACGTTTGAAAGATAACCAGCATGTTTTCATTGGTCTTTAACATCCACATGTTTAAACCAGTGATTAATGATTAATGAATTGTTTGGTGATGCTGCATGTTCCTCCTCGCAGACATCCCACCTCCTGCTGCAGCGCTGCCGAGCTCATGTCAGTGCTGTTCTTTCACACCATGCGCTACAAAGCTGACGACCCCCGCAACCCCTGCAACGACCGCTTCATTTTGTCCAAGGTGGGCTGCCGTAGTTTGTGCCAAAGTTTAATTTCCTCCTGAGAGTAACTGTATTCAACCCCTCATCTTATTATTTTTAGGGCCACGCTGCTCCCATTCTGTATGCAGCCTGGGCAGAGGCTGGATTCATCAAAGAGTCTGAGCTGTTGAACCTGCGCAAGATCGACTCTGACTTGGAGGGTCACCCCACTCCTGTGAGAATCACAACACACATGAACACTCTCGCATGAGTTCATCAGACAGATTACCTCACTCGACCACAGTTTAGCAAACTGTACTGTTTCCTTTCAGAAACTGGCTTTTGTGGATGTGGCAACAGGATCTCTTGGCCAGGGTCTGGGGGCTGCTTGTGGTATGGCATACACAGGAAAACACTTCGACAAAGCCAGGTATTCTAACTTCTAAATCATGCAACCTTTTTTCTTACACTATTTAATTCTAGGGCTGTACAATATTGATGAAAAATGCAGTGTGTGATAACTTGCTAAATAATGCAATGTTTAGTAAGATAGTGCTTTTATTTTGTAAAGTCAACTTAAATTATATAAATGTATTTAAAAACTCAAAATTACGTAACTAAGACATGCTTTACATTCTTTCCACTATCGTGATACGTATAGTACAATATCCCATTTTGCAATATTTCTTGCAGCCCTGTTTTATTCCTTCCTATAATGATATGGAAAATCTAACAGCTTCAAACTCGGGTGAATTTTGACACAGTAGCCCACCTCGCTGCATGTGCATATCAAAATAAAAGTCCCATAACCTTATACTGGTATGGCTCCAGGAGTCACCTGGAAACATCTTGCTAACAAAGTTTTACACACTATACACATGCAGACCATGTCTGCTGGTTATAGTATGTGATGCATGAAGAGCTGTGTCTGCTGTTTATCTGATGGTACTGTGTCTATCTCTGATCCATTAGCTATCGTGTGTTCTGCTTGCTGGGAGATGGTGAGTGTTCAGAGGGGTCGGTGTGGGAGGCCATGGCTTTTGCCTCCTATTACAAGCTTGATAATCTGGTGACCATCCTCGATGTGAACCGCCTGGGCCAGAGTGAGGCAGCCCCACTGCAGCATAACATGAACGTCTATAAAGACCGCTGTGAGGCTTTTGGGTACGTCTCGTTAATCCTGATTTTACTCTCCTGCTATGTTTAAAATATCACGTATGCTATTATAGAGCCGAGTTTGCAGTATGCATACTGCACTAGGGCTGGGTATCGAGTTCGATACTTTTTAAGCACCGACCGAATCGTCTCGATACTATCGAGTATCGAAAAAATCATTTTCGTTCGGTACCAAATTTCGATACCCAAGGGTATAATCTTGTCAACGTCAGTGAGCTAGAAAACGTGCAGCATCCATCCTTAATGTGCCCGGATCAAATGCTGGTGATTGGTTTGGTTTATTTGACATTTTGTAATGTTAAGACTATATTTTTCCAAGCGGTGAAATTGTTCACTAAGCTTCTGTTCGCGGATATCTGCTCTGGTGTAAATGTTCTGAATGTGCGGGGTCAATTTATTAATCCTTTTTCGGACCTAACGTA
>JAZGTJ010000709.1:0-84698 GCA_036877575.1 Botia almorhae | reverse complement strand
ATCTGACTAGGATGAAAATAGTGTCAATGTAACTCACACCATAGCCACAGACGGGCCTGTGTGGCCTGCTATTGATTTCAGACCACATAGCAAGGCTTGTTTTATAAGACCCAGCTATGTCAGCTCCACCTGGTTGCTAATGCCACCACCGTTTTTAAAATTCACAGACACAACAGTTAACACAAGCCCTCCTGTAAACATACATTTGACATATTCCTTCTCCAAACAACAAAGACAAACTTTCCAGGTACGCTTCAAACATTTGTGTTATACGTGGCAAACAGAGAAACTTGTGCGACAGAACCGTTTATGATTTGTCTGACTCTTTGTGTCTTCTTTTTCTCTTTGTTCAATAAGGTGTCAGACGGTGCCAGGAGATGAGATGGGATGTCAGAAAAAACTGATAGAAACATGTTTTATTGCTCGGCGAAAGCCGCAGCTCTGATCATTGTAATTATTCGCTGAACACCATCTCTCATTGGGAGTGGCCCCCATATAATTTTAAGTCTGTGTAGGTCAAACGGTTAATATGCTTTAGGACCCTGTCATCTATTACATGTCCTGAAGTTTCAATGATAGCTTGAAGTTATGAGTTTTAATTCTAATTAATGGTTTGCTGGGTGGGAAAAAAGATTTTTTTAATAAAATTCCACCAACTACAATTTGTGATTTGGGTAGCTAGGCTCACTTTCCTTACTCCTTTAATTTCCCAAAGTGCCCTGTCTGAGGATATAATTTTCTCCACACTGGTCTGGGTCGGTACAGATATAAACCAGGGATATTTTCAACCGTCTGTTTTCTTTGTCTCTTAGTCTCACACACACACTTTTCCCATTCTTGAGAGGTGATAAAGAAACAAGCTTAGCTCCATGTGAAACACCAGCGTTTTCCGTCCTGTCTCAGCATGCTGCGGTAGATATGACCCCACAGGCCAGAGAAAAAGGAACGGGTCGATTCAAAGAAAAATACGGTGGCCATTGTTGCAGAACCATGCAGGACACAATGGTGCATTGAGTTGTCTTAGCTGTAGACCAGTGAGGAGACTTCCGTGGAATTGAAATTCTTAACCTTTTGAAGTACTATGGTTACCGGTAACCGGCCCGTCTCAGCACAGGCTTTCCGCAGACTTGCTCAGATATCCAAAGATATAGAAACTACCTTTCAGCTACTGTCAAATCAACACACACTTCTTCCAGTGCCCTGCCTCAGATAATGGGTGGAATGGTGAGATTGTGTCCGTATTGTTCAGTGGCACTCCATAGGCAGATTCTATTCCTGTGTGCAGCTGTGTGGGCTGAGCTCAGCAGTCACCATTGGGCTGTGCAGCAGCAAGAGCATGTAGTTACACGATAGCCATGCATGTGCGCGAGAGAATGGGGTTGGATGGCTAAAAATAGTGACCTTTCGGGGCCCATGTGTGTGAGCGCTGAACTCTGACATGCTGGTAAACAGAGAGCGCTACATTGGACCATAAACATTTTTAATTGTTGCCTCATAAAAACGGAGACTGTAAGTGACAGCAGCAGCAAATATGCTTCCTTAATTAGTCAAGCAAGTTTTACAAAGAACTAAAAGCCTCCGTTAAACTTTAACTTTTCAATGCTTCCATGCACATGTACAGTACTGTTTATTAGTTTATGATTATAAAGTTTTCATTTGTACTTTAGCATATATCTAGTTTCCAAATCATTAAAAAATGTACAAATATTTATATAGTACTTTCTCTCAAACGTGCAAAGCTTGTAAATTAAAGCTCTTAAACTTTAAGAAATAAAATGATTTGTCAATTACTTTATCTAAAGACTGCATATAAACCGAGCCATAATGTTTTTACGGTTGAAATGTCTTCTATTTAAATTTTACCACCACATCATCTTCTTGATGCAACGTTTAAACTCTGTGTATATTGTGGAAAGAACTCCTCAAGCACATCCAAGTTGCTTGGGTATTTAAGATGAAATAAAGTTTCAGTGACGAATCAAGACAGTTAGCTTCACAGCAAATTTTAATCTATTCATGTGGATCCTATCAGTTTCTTTTTGTCCCTAGCACCCATTAATTTACCAAATCACTCTGAGCCAAAATGATCACAGTAAGCCTCATTATTCACACATTTTTATTAATTCAACGTAGAGGAATAAAAGTGAATGTTTTGAAGCATTGATTAGCAGAAGGGTTTATATCTGACAGTTAGATTGCAGGGTAGCCAGCATAAAAAAATGGCTCAACTGTGAGGTACCCAGTAATTTAATTCTTGTGTGAAATTATTATAATTTATTACAGTATGTGGGCTCTAATGATTACCGACATCAAATGGATATTATAAATTAAGATTAAATTCACATATCTGTTCTTATTTCATACCTGCTAAGTGCTAAAACATTTCAACAGTAATTTAAGACATTCCATAAGATACAACTCATTTCTGTCTATGTGAGTTTTCATTACTATTTATTTATTTCCCCAATAAATAAAAAATACTGAAAATATTGTTTATTATAGTTTGCTAAATTTATTATACTTAATTATAGCATTTTTTTTAGAATATTGCAGAAAATTGTTTTTGTATTTATTTTGTTTGCAGATTAACAGACATAAATATACTAAGCTGAGTTTAAATACAATAAACATTACACCAGTACACAATATTAAAAGGAGGGCAAGACAGAATGCAGAAAGCTCTTGCAGAAAAGTGACACACTTTGTTATTAAATATGTTCTTATTATTGTACAAAGTGTATGCTTTATTACTTCGCAGAGACACAACCCTCAGAGAAAATGTTTTTCGGATTTTAGCCATGTTGTGTATTTGTGACGACTTTCATCTGAGTTTTAGTTCAGATGTTTTTTGTGTAAACTCTAATGAGCAGCATCAGGATGGATGGGAGCAGTCGGGTTGGGCCTCCTCTGAGCCTGAGAGGAGGCTAAAGAGGACAAGAGAGAGAAAGTTCATTTTGCTATCCAAGCATTAAATGGTCCTAGTTTTCTTAAAAGTGACCTTGTGGGGAAGGCAGCACAGCCGAGCTTCTGCGCAGCTCCTTCCAGCTGCACACATGGCATCCATCAGGGCACAATCACGCGCAGTCCCAACACCTCAGGCTCGGACATATGTTGAGTTTTATTTCATTCTTCTGACATTAATCCTATTCACCAGCTGTTCTGCCAGCTGCCACTCTCCAGCTTAAGAGGAGATTGCAGTTTTGGGGGCTTGGAGTATGGGCTTATCTTGGCTCCTGATCTCTCACACTAAGTTCTGATTGGATTTTTTTGCCGTTTTGTGCCCACCCCTCCCTTTCCTCCCAATTTCTTTCCGCTCTTCTTACTCTGTAGGATTCTTAAGTTGTACTCTTCTCACTAGAAATCTTTTTTGCTCTTTCAACTTTGTATTAATTCTGTCTCTTTCCCCTCCTCCTGTTGAGGAAGGAGACTCCAGGGTTCTGTTTTAATCGCATGCCCAAATCTTCCTTTGGACGTATGCCCTCAGAAGATGCTGACCCTCTGCTAGTATCTCGCGTTCTGGCCCTGGCTTCATAGACATTTATTATTCAGTTTTGTTCTCTTGTAGTTTTTGTGTATGGTGCCCAGACTATCTCTCCAGAGGTTGGCTCAAAACCTTCTGAGGATGTAGATACCTAGCAGTCTTTATTCTTTGCCCCACACATGCCACGAAAATTGTTTTTGATTCAAATGAAGCTTTTATCTTAAAAGATGAACTCATGGTCTTTTTCATCGTCTTTATTTCTTATATTTCACATATTTCAACTTTATTTCTCCCAATTGTGTTACTAATCAGTGTGATATATTTTCCTGTATGTCTTTCATTGTCTGATGGAATTTCTCCTGTGTCATTAGTGCTGAAGAGGGACCCTGTCATCAGAGGTCCGGCCAGCATGAATTGATCATTGGTGTCTGCTCACTTTAATAATTCAACTCTGATTAGTGCCGAGTCCTGCAGTAAAATGGATTGAGGAAGAGGTCATGCGCCGACCTACTCAAGAGGTGAAGCCTCTGGGGGGTGGTTAATTCATATATGCTTGATAGACATGTGTCCGGTTTAGAGAGGTCAGGAATCGTGTGATTGCAGGGACGAAAAGGTCAATGCAGTGAGGTTAGCACCTCAAGCCTGCCAGATTAGGACAGAGACACACTACAAACACCCACATGTCAAAATATACACTACACCTTTAAAACTACAATATTTATGGCTTGAGATGCAAAAAATATTTCAATTCAATTAATTATAATTTTAATAGCTACTTTTTGCCTCCCTTAATTTTTACTTTATAATTTGCCATTAGATATTAGATTGAAATGGTACCTGGTTGCTAGCACACTTACATTTACATTTAGTCATTTAGCTAACGCTTTAATCCAAAGCGACTTACAAATGAGGACAAGGAAGCAATTTCAACAACTATAAGAGCAACAATGAATAAGTGCTATAGACAGGTCTCAGGTATTCCAACACAGTGTTTTTTTTATAAAAGAAGTAGAGGTAGTGGTGGTGTGTTGATTAGTTAAGACGAAATAGATGAGTTTTTAGTCATTTCTATTTCTTGAAAACAGCTAATGACTCAGCCGTTCTAATGACCAACTGGGCAGAGTGAAAGTAAGAGTCCGGGAAAGTGATTTCTTCCCTCTTTGGAAAAAAATGTATTCGATTATTAGACTTATTAGATAAACGGCACACATAAAATTTAAAAATACGAATAAATGAATAATGAAAAACAAAAGACTTTCTAAGGCTAGTCAGTCTATTTACAGCAGCTGTCGACAGGAAGAAATAGCAGTGCTGTGTTTGAGCAACCTACAGGTGACTAGCAGAGATGCTCACTAAGTGGAATAATGAATAGTATTAGGTGTCAATTAAATCAAGCCTTCCCCGAGGTGCAGGTGCTCGACAATATACTGACACATCTCAAGGAGCACGGGCCTCTTCACCCATGCATGCCATCGGGTGCATTTGCATATTAAAGAACCAAAATTATTTAACCGAAGCAAAAAAAAACATAAAAAAAGAAAAAAAGGCTTTTGGAAATGATCGAGGTTATTAAAACTGTTGACAGGGAAAGAAGGTAATTGGCAGAAAATGAGGGAAACGCTACTGTTATACAGTGTTGTGCGTGTACGTGTGTGTTTTCTCTCTGTCGAATTTTTTTTTCTATCCGACTCTTCTTTTTAGCTGTTAGCATTGTGCACCATCGCCCGGGTGTGTAACCTATTACATTTAGATTGCTCCCTTGCAATTAGTGCCCTTTTTGTCCTCACTTCAATAACAGCGTGATTATGGAGACTTCAGGAGCATTCGCCGTCGCCGCCCCAGCTAACAGCTGTTGTCTCTGGAACTAACGACGGGAACGACAAAACATGTTTTCTTATGGCGTTTCACTTTCCTGTGTGCCTCTTGTAATTATTATACTCTTATTTTGTGTGATGATGGAGTCTTGTTTTAGTGGCTCTGTGATTAAGACATTCAGAAGATTTTCACTCAGCGTTCTGCACACGCTTGCTTTTGTGTGTGTGTGTGCATAGCTTGTGACTCCAGTTTGTTTTTGTAAAGAGATGGAGGGATATAGGAAGATAGAGAACGTTTTTGGTTGCCTATTGACTGCAGAATCTCTATTGTGAAGAACAAATACAGGGCAAGGGAAGCCTTGAGATGTGACTTTAGAGGGGAACAGTGTTTTTCCAGACGAAGCCAAGGAGAATGGTTGGAAGAACTTGTTTTCCCCTCTAAATTGTGCAAAACTCTTAATATTCTCTTGACCTTGTCTGCTTGACTACTTCTCCTTTTTCTCAAGCCTTTTCTCTCCTAACATTATTAGAATTGAGAGTGCTTAGAGGATAATTATTACCCTAACTGCAACACTTGCAATGAGTGTGCCCTTTAACCTAGGTGGCTTCAAGTGGAACCATAATACCTCTTCCTCGGTTGGACCTTCTTCCTCTCTCCTGCTGTCTCTTTCTCTCTTTTGTTTTGTTCAAAATGAAAATGGTTCTTTTGCTTTCCACATCATTAGAGGGGTTCTGTTTAGGGAAAATGAAACTTGTATTGTCCATGTCAGTTGGTCATTGATTCTGTGTTTCCCTTGAGAAACAAGTCGTTCCACCACTTTCATGTAAGACTTCTGAATTAGAATCAGAATAAGTAAGTTGAAGTTTGTCTGCTTTGCTCTGATAACACTGTAAGCACTGTGGACAGTATATACACATACAATATACAATAATTTTAATTATATACTTATCTATAATATAAGTATAAGTATAATAATATGATAAGTATACATCTATGTAAATGTATAATGGATGTATAATCTTTGTAGATGTAAAATAGATGTAACTGTACATCTATTTTATTTGATATACAGGCCTACATTTATGATTTATAGTGTATTACAAAGTACAATAAACATACAATACATGTGTGGAGTGTGTGGTGGTGTGGGGAGCAAAGTAAATAGAATAGTCAAGCAGCAATCAATGAAGAATAAGTGAGTAAAAGGTGAAAGAAGCAAAGAATGTGATAAATGAAATGCACTACACAACAGGTGCGTGTGGTTGAGTGTCAGTTGTAGCACTGAGGTTTGTTTTGGTGGTGTAGTTCAGTTGTTGATTAGGGCCACTGCTTAGGGGAAAAAATAGCACTTTGGAGATTCTGAGTATAATAGTGAGTTTTTTAATTTTATTGAGAGGAACCGACATAATACACTGTAGATACACTTCATTGAAGCATATTAAGGATGTAGTGTTTGGTGGACAATTGACAATGGACAGTACAAGTACAATGGGGCAGTTCACTGAGGACAGCTGTAATGATGCGTGTACTGTGAAGTGTTTTAGGAGAGAGAGAACTCTGCCTCTTTCTTTCAGTCTCGCTGTCTCTTTCTGGGTTGTGGAGTGTAAGGATTGATTGGAGGAAGAACAGTTTCCTGTGGTGGGGATTACAGTGGAGATGTGAGACCTGGGGCTGCTGGCAGATGTTCTGGCTGTCTGCCACAGGGCAGGACTCATCGGGATGGGGCTACACCCTCTTCTCTCAGCGCAACTGCATTTTCAGCGCCATGACACAGCTACAGCACCTCACACATACATAACTGTGGAGGTCATTAATGACAGCAAATAATTTGAAGTTGTTTTCTGCATATCTCCATTGACAGACTCAATTTATATATTTTGTATATTTGTGCTACATTAAGGTAACTTTATGAACTTTAAAATTCAACATGGAATAGAAAATAAATATTTGTTGCTTAAGTTGCTTCACCTTTGAAACGGCTTTCTGTTCTAGGTGATGTCCCTAGGCCCTGCAGTCTTTCAATCATCTGTCATAAAGATCTATTTTTATGAGCTTGTCAATTCAGTTTGCCCTGTATTTTCTTTGGTGAAAATTCACATTACAGATGGATCATTTATTTCAAGCTTGGATTTGAAAAAGGATTGGATTTTGAAATTTAAAAAAATTGTCAATGCTGGTTGTGTTTTAATACATAGATGTAGATACATTTAATTGAAAGTCATATTAAAGATGTTCCACTGTTGTGGTTTTGGTTTAACATGCAATTTTGGCTCTGTGTTGTAGCTGGTGATGAAAACTGTTTACACTCTACACTTCTGTCCCTGAGTCTTTGCTAAGATTTATGAGCACTGCTGTTCTTCCTTTTCATGTATTTAAGACCATCTGTGTAATCTTGTCAGCTGATCTTTGCTCTAGGTGTCTTAATTGATTTGCCATTGTAAAAAAGGGCATGATTTCTCTGGAAGGAAACCCAGCTGTCGAGATTGGATTGTAGATGAGTGGTTAGATACACAGGGGCGAGGTGTAGGTTGTCCATTAGTATGTCAAGAAGGCAGTGAAAGGTGGTTATATCTCATAGGCCTGTTTCTACTGTGACTGCACTGGGATCAGTAAGTCTCTCCTCTTACAATAGGCCCCGTGACTGTAATGGCAGCTTCATAGTTTAGGAGGCTTTGGCTTTATCATGCCAGAAAAGGATTGTGGGATGCTATTTTTCAGCTCCTGTTGTGATTTGGGAGAAACTAGCGTGCTGCCTTCTAATCCTTATGTTTTGATGGATGGTCTCTTGAGCGTGCGGATGGGTGACTCTAACAGACAAGTGTATCAGGGTCCGCAGTGCTCTCTAAAGAGCAATCTCTCTCTCTCTCTCTGTGTGTGTTTTACTCTATTGTCTGTTCTTTCTTCATTTTCAACACATTGCTAGTCTTGGAATTGGTGCCCAGGAGGCTCTGGATCAGTGGGCTGTCCTCCAAATCTTCTCTCCTGTGTTTTTGCCATGTCATATCAGTGGGACAGGCAGGGGAAAACTGCTCTGGGCCCAGTGTGGCAGGGGCTAAGCTGTCTGCAGAGATGGAGGACCTTGGGAAAATGTAAATAGGACACCGATAAGAGCTATTGTTTTCATTCCAATCTCATCTGGGCTGAATTGGTTTCTCTCGAGCCACGCCATGCTTTATCTGAGGAGAGAGGACACTAGGAGATTTTTGGGGCCCTCATGGGATGGCAACAATAAAGTCAATGCTTGCTTTATTTATCTACTTGTTCTGGGCCCCTGGCAGGCCTTTCTAGTCAAGTTCTTTTCTATACTTCCTCCTCAGTCTATAAATGTCAAACTGTCTTTGAACTCAGGGATAATTATATTTTGAAGTACAAATGCAAATGTGGAATGGAAATGTACCTTTTTCAATGGGTTGTGCCGAATTTCTCATTCAAAGTAGCAGCAGTGCTGAGAGATGAATGGATGTGGCTGAAGCTTTGTTTAATTTTTGAAAACAAATGGTCCACTTTTGTTTCTTTACATCGGTAATATGTTAGTATGACATTTAAGTATTATCCAGATGTTAAGCAGTGTTTCTATTGGCATTTATACTTTCTCTGGAGAAGATGGAATGCAACTTGGGAAATTGTGCAAAAAATATCCCCATATTATTAATCTAAATTCCTTTTAAATGTTCTAGCTTTATAAGGGTACTTTGAAAAAACCCAGACGCCCGTCTCGTTAACTGCTTGTTTTCTTAAAGTATCCTCACTTGAAATTGTTGGATGAGCCATAGTTTGGGGTGGGTTGATTTCTGTGGGTGTTCCTTGTCTGTCATCCACAAATGCTGGACATTCCTCACCTCTCTCAGGTAGAAATGTGTGGAGGACAGCTCCAGCACATTCCAGCTGTTATGTGTTTGTGTGTGTGTGTGGAGGAGTGAGGGAGCGGCCACTCTCAGGGGAGGCAGAGTGGAGCAGAATGGAAGCTGGCACTGCATTATCTCCAACAGTTGTTGCATTCCTTAATGATCAAGTGCTAGAGAAGCATCTGTGCTGAGCTGTAAGTGAGTGTGTGTGTGTTTGTGTGTGTGTGTGAGAGAGAGAGAGAGAGAGAGAGGGGGGGAATATGGGAAATGTCTTCCCTAAAACCTTTTAACCCCCTAGGATAGTTTCACCCGAGCCCTGTGCCATATAAGGAAGTTTTTCTGTTTCCAGCTCTTTTTCAGCTTGGAGGAAAGAATGTACTGCTATGCTATTTGTTATATATATATATATATATATATATATATATATATATTGCTATGTGTTTTGTGTGTTTGTGTGTTTGTCTAAAAGGAGTGTGTTGAGGGAGGAAACACTTTTATTCAGGAGCAACAGCAGCATTAAAGATCTTTCTTTCTCTCTCTCTCTCTCTCTCACACACACACACACACAGGGTCTTAGCACAGCGTAAGGTCAAGGAAACAAACTGTGAGTTCTGTATTGGGAGTCAGTAAGGTAGAAATAATGTTAGAATGACCCAAATGGAGGTGTCCTATTGGCCCCACTGAAATAGAGGAAATGGAGAATTAAAGAAACTGTGACCTCCCCTTGATCTGACCTTGCCTTGTATTAAAGCAGTGACTGTCACGATAGACTCTTTCTGTGAGACATCTAACATTTTCATGCCCATAATCTTTGGTAAAGCTGGAGTAATGTCACAATTTTTCTACTGAATTGTTTTATTTTGTGGGCTTTTTCTTCTGATGTTTGCCAATGTTTTCAATGTTGGTGAAAAAGATAAAGCAAGAATAACTGCGACATTAATTATTGTGGCATGGAACTAAGATTGCATCACACCGTGTTCATGAGTCTGGTGATGTCATTTATCTGGAATGTTCTATGTCCTGGGGTACCTCAAGATATGACTACAATATAAGCAGACAAAGCACACAAAACTGAATATCCCAAATAATTCCCGGCACTTTTGTTCTCATAAATTGTACCCTTTTGTGCTCACAAACGATTCATTGTGTGAACTAGTGGTTTAACTATAGCCTACGGTGCCGCAGGGCTGCCAGCGGCATGTAAGAATGTCTGCTTTAGCCCCTTGCCCTTTAGCCTTTCACACACAGAACAAACTCTACTTTTTCTCTTCATGATGTCATCGAGCGGCAACGTGAGATTCATGTCCCCTCTGCACTGGGTACACACCAGCTAAAAGAACTCAGAAAAGCTGAGGCCAGTTTCAGTCATAGAGAAATCATTAGAAGCACATAAGCACAAGTAATGTACTTCCAGTATTCCATCAGTATATGATCTTATTAAATACTTTCTTGTCTTTAGGTTAACTAATTTACCTTTCACTGTGATTTTGCAATTTACCTTTGTAATTTACCTTTTCACTGTTTACCTTTTTTGCCACCCCAAAATTGGGGTCAATTCTTTTTTTTTTTTATCAATATTTTCAGTTTGATTGGATGTATCTCGATGTGTGTGTGTGTTTTTGCAGGCACTTGTGTGATGGGAATAGGCTTTTGCTGGTGAGCAGTGTTTCTTTATCAATGACCCCGGGGCCGCAGCTCCACAGATTCCAACCATTCCTCCTCCTGATTCATTGTCTGCCAGACAAATGTTAATTGTTTTCATCATTGCCGGCTGTGCGGGGCCAGTCAAGCAGGCCAATCTTTCCCTTTAGTGTCTTTGTGTAGCTCCTCATTCTTATCACTCTTTCAGCCTCTGGTTGACCTTCACAGGACCAGGGGCCAGATCTTACATTATCCACATATTATACATGTGTTTTTCTGTGTTTTGTTCTGCATGTGTACGATTCAGATTGAGAAGGAACAACATACCTGCCCTTCTAATATATAGAAATAAAACAATTAATACCTTTCATAAAGATCTTTTCATGCTGTCAATTAGTTTATCGGCTTGAGGTAAAAACAAATTCACCTTGACACTTTTACAGAATGTAGTTGACCTAACTTGAAAACATTGCATTTGAGCGTTTCATTCAGTTACAGGCCCTGCTGTGTTTTTTCTTTTATAAATTAAAACTACATAAAAAATTGAAATTCTTTTCTGACCTTTAGACATCACCTCTAATACTCTTTGTGAACTGGTGTGACACTTTTCTACTGTAGTACACTCCAGTCTGTGATCACTATACAACTTCTCGTTATTTCCACGGTCCATCTGTCAGAATGTGTGTTTGACAATTATCATGTTGGTATCTTTTGAAAGCTAAGTGTAATATTCACTTTCCTACGAAGTAAAAGGAATTTGTTTCTTTCATTTTGCTCAACACACGTTTTTAATGGAAAGCTTTTTTCCCCCTTTTTCTTTCTTTCATTTTTCTTTGTCTTTGATGATGCTTTTTCCCAAAAGGTTTGAGGGTCATAGTCAAAGCTATGGATTTGAGAGATGCTGTATTTCAATGCAGGCTGCTGTCTGAATGCCCCTTCACTGTGATCATCTGGAGTGATTGCATGGGGTTTTTAAAAAAGCAGATACCATTTATATAAGTATATAAGTATACTACTTGTATTTTTATTTATACAACACTTTCTACGCTTACCTGAAATTTACTGTGCCACAAGCTATTGAATTGTTCATATGCTGAATGTTAAATAAAAAAAGGTTTATCCTCCTTTGAAACAGCATTCAGTTTGATCTGAAATATTCATTGTTTTTTTCAGAATCCTCCTGCATGGAGAAACTCCTTTCTAAAGACTGGAATGAGAAGATGGAGCGACTTAACACAGGTGAACTCTTAGGAGAAATCAAAGGTAAGAAGCCAGACTTACAAATGTGTCTTCATTCATATCAGAGACAATTAGAGATGTGGTCGTAACCTCCACAATATGGCAAAGTAGTATCGCAACACAATTTTTTTTTTGCTCTTATCTTCCCTGTCCACATTCTTCTTGCGAGTGTTGTAACTTTAACCTCTTTCTTCTCAGCAGGACTGTTATGTGGGTTTGAAGTGCATTATAGGGGATATTGTTTGTTTTTTAACTAATGGAATTTAAATTAGACAGGAAATGCCTGTATATTCAGGCAGGTGCAATACATTCAAGGTTGTAATGGTTAGGCACACTTTAAAAGGAAATGGGGCTTGTTATAACCAAAGAAAAAAGAGATGTGTGTATTGGAAGACAGTATAGTCCATGCCCTGTTTACTCCAGCTGAAGGTGTGCATGGGATGAGCTTCTGTTATGTTATTTTATCTTTTTTCATGTTCTTTTTTAATGCACAAGCAGGTCTTAGCACTGGCTGTTACAGAGAAGTGTTTATGTAGCAGGAGATGGTACAGCACCAGACCTCTGATAACACACCAGTTCTGCTGGGCTCCAGCCATACACTACTCCCTTTCTATCTCTATGTCTCTCTCCCCTTCTCTCTCTCTTCTCTTTGCTCTGGCACACAGGTTTGTGTCTAATTCTTACCCAGTCGCGATCCACCCCACAGAAATAGAGCTTGGTCCGTTGGTCACACAGCAGCACATGTTCCTTCACTACTGTACAGCCGCGTGTTTCACTAACAGCACTAAGAGCCTTTTCTGTTAGAGAGGTACAGGTGTCATAACACTTAGAATATCAAATGTTATAGCATCAGTATGTCACGGCAGTTTTAACACAGAAGACATTTAGGAGGCAGTTAATAGCGGGATTTAGATTGCAGGGGTAATAACATTGGAGAGAAGTGTTATTGTTTTTTTGTTCCCTTGCTTAATGGTTCCCCTTTCCATCCCTGCGCTATTTAGAATTATGAATAACATTTGTCCTTGGTTTTAATTATTGGATTACTCTCTTACTCTCTCTGTACTGGAGGAGGAGGGGTTGAGGGTGCTGGGGTAGAAGAGAAAAAAACAGTCATACATTCTAATAAGTGCATTCATTGGCAATAACCTTAATGAACCCCCAAATGTAAATCACATCTTGGTAAACCAGATTCATTGTACCTGCTTTCGTTATGTGCCACTGTAGATCAAAGAGCAGTGGAGAAAATGGCGTGGAAAGATTTAACCTTTTGAAAGAGATCTTTTTAAATTACAGGGTATTTTTCTGTTGGATAAATGCCGTTGGGTGAGGTCATGTTTAAAAGGTATAAACAGGTAGAAGGCAATGATAATACCCCACCGGTGGCCTCCATCGAGATTTCCAGCGAGGCTGCAGGCGACTGTAGAGAAACAGGCAGAATTACTTTTCATATCATACCGGCAGCCTAAGGTTTCTAATTAGCCTGCCATTTCATATGACTGTAGACATTTCAAAGGCCTCCTTTGTGCTCCCCCTTACAAAATGTCTCTCTCAGCGTTTGAAGTCGGCCTGATGTAAATACGGGCAATTAAAAAGGAAGCTCAGGGTTAGAGACACACAAGGTCTACTTAATTAATACGCAAACAAAGGCACCAAGCTGGAAAAGAGAAAACACACACAACTTATGATTAAGATCTAAAGTGTTATGATAAATCAGAGGGCGCATTAATAGTCGGGTTAAAAAATCAATACAAAGGCCATGCGTGCTGCTAGGTTGAAATTAATGGAGGAGAGCACTACATAAAAGATGGCATGAGGATGAAAAGGATGTGGTCGCCTGTTTGGCCTTGCTGTTTCTGCTCTCGTATGTGAACCGATGGCATTGTGCATTCTACCCACAATTCTTTGTGCCATTGTTCGTGTACTACAAAACCCCGTCTTTGATCTTTGTTCGATAAATAAATAAGGTAGGAATCACTGCCCCCGCCAAACTGCATGTAGGAATAAAATGAAGTTTCTCCTTTTTTAAAGCATATACAGTAGCTCCACTTTCAGTTCAGTTAAAATATCCGCAGCTGCTGTTTAAAAGCTTTTACACATTTTTCACCTCATGAACCTGTTAAGACACTGTGCTGCAAAGTTTAGTAGCTTAAGAAAGTAACTGAACGCTTTAGGGCATAAAGAACAATATTGCAGAGAGGAGAAACTTGGAGAACACTTAAACCTGCGCCAGCACGTCCAGACCTGCCTGGCCTCAACATTATCTGCTATTGCACAAAACAAGTAAACAAAATTATCACACCAGTTCAAACTGTTCTCTTGGTTTTTAGTCCCATCCATGTGTAACAAGCTCAGTTCTCTGTAACATTTCCCCACAACATTTTCCTCTTGTTCCAGGTGTGTTTTTAAGTGCCGTTTAACTGGGGGAATGAAATTGTATAAACCCTTATACTGTATGACTTTGAGACAGGGCTCCAGAAATGTGCTGAACTGGTGGAGATTGTTTTCTTTAAGCCTGTTGGAGGGATATGAAGCAGCGGCAGTAGCGGGTAGAGGAGGCGAGTGGTTAGCAGTGGATCGCTTTCCACCCGTCGCCGCCAGAGTGCCGTGTTTGTTTTCATACCTGAACTCAGCTGTCAATCATGAAAAACAGTGAAGAGAGAGATGAAATCTGCAAAACAAAACCACAAAGCAGGAGAAGCAGGATGTCTGGAGAAGGTCCAAGCCACAGCAATGCCTGCTGAATTGAGAGAGAGAGAGAGATAAACGGATGCAGTGTAACACATCAGATATATTCCAGAGAGATTTAATTGCCAAATTTAGCGCAAAGAGGTGCTGCTGGTGCAATTAAAGCGTTCAACGTCAGTTTGAACGCAACGTCAGTTCAAAGTCAATTTTTGGTGTATGAAAAGCTTTGACTCAATTTACATTTAATTTTTTGTACAATTAAACACACTGCCACCCCTGCACCCCTCATTCACTGTGTGCTGTAAGAAACTTCTCCAAAATTTTAGAATGAATATTCTGGTTGAATTTTTATTCAGCTTCTTTGATTTAGTGGGTTTTATTAGTCAGAGCTCTGGTGTTTTTGCCTCCGAGCAGTTTTGTTTCACTGACTGTTAAAAAACTATTGAAGAAGTGACTGAAACTTAAACCAAAAAAAACAAAAACAAAACATCAACCAAAAAATGACAGAAAATCACAAATCTCAGCATTGTACGACCACATGAAAACGGTGACTAGTGCTGCTGTATAGAAAAAGGGGCCCCTCACTCTTTCCCTAATCAATTTCTGAGTGCTGTTTACATGGCTGTGGAGTGAAAGTCCTGTAGTAGAAGCTCTTTAAGAGAGCAGCAGGACGGAGCGTGATTTTGATGTGACTCGTACCTGGTTTAGACCTTCGTGGACAGAGAGCAGTCTGTGAGGGTACAAAGCGCCAATTGTTCTAGCAGCTGGATTTACTTGAAAACATGATTATTCAATTTAACTTTTGCTTTATTCTTAATGGCTTCAATAAAAGCAAAGAGCGCATACTAGTGCAGATGTGTGATGTGATAAGCATGAACATTTTTACACAAGACTTTTATCATCAACCATAGGAGACAACATTGTGAGGCAGTGATACTTTAAATTAATTGCTATTCTGTCTCAAAAATATGGTATTAAATTCATTTTAAAGCATGACACATTACAATGTAATTAATTGCATTTTATTTAGGCAGGTAAATTTTGTTGAACACTGTTAGTATGTTCAGTTTGATGTAACAGTTTCATTCTCTGTCTGAAAAAAGAAGTAGAATTATTATAGAACCTGTTAATTAATTTTGTGTCATATATTTTAAGTGTATTGTACACAGACTGCACATATAGTAATTGCAGTTAAAAATTGTAACCAACTAAAAATACAGAAATCAGATTCTTTGAAAAATTAAAGTAAGGCAAAACATTTCTGTCAGCGTATTAATTTTTGACCTGTCCCACATTAAGCGATGCAGGTGAAACCCGTTCTCCATGACTCCATTGACGCATTGTTCCTGAACGAGTAAGGAAGCTTTCTCAACCTATCACACCGTCTGAAATATTTCTCCATCTCCCCCATCCTCCAGTGGCACGCTCTGCATTTTTCTCTCCCTAACGCCTCAATAGTCAAACTGTTTGCCCTTATGTACTCAAGTGAAATATGAGCCACTGTAAATTATTATTCTTTGGGCCACATTTGCAAGATGAATGCAGGGAGAGCTGTGCTCCGTTTCTCTCCTAATGAATTGAGGAATTTAGCTTGTGCCGTTTGGCTGTAGAAAGGCACACCTTGTTTGCTGTCTCTCCTCACATGGTGTTATTGAAAATGCTTGTGAACGGAGTGTGTTATGAGGAAGACAGCCACTGAGACAGCACACACACACACATACACACACGTACACTGTTCAAACCAGAGGAAAATCACTTCTCTAGGACACCAAACCACAAGGTATACATTTAAGCTTTCCTGCTGGGCAAATATTTTCATTTATTAAGAAGATTCACAATGTCCTACACTGTTACATGCTGTATTCTAAGGCTTCATTTCATTCAGGTGGTGAAACTCAGTAACACAATTATTCACAAATTAGAAACATCTTTGTATGTTGCATGCCACTAGCAAACACAGGTTTAATGCGGTGTCTGGAGAGTTAACATTTGTCAGAGGGTGAGTTACAGAGCTAATGTTCTGCTCACGGCCATGTAATACTGTTTAGGAGGACTGACTGGGCCTTTGGACTCCACTGTCTCCATTCCAACCCAAACCCCGGGAACCGTAAGGGACATATGCCACTTCTAATGAAATCTCCATGCATAGATTTAGGCATACAAACATACAAGTCTATTTTACTGAGATTCAAAAAAAGTTAACCTTGAATGGTTGCGAGATTTAGTTGTTGACTCCAATCAAGGCTTTTTTATTTCTCTAATGATAATCATAATAAAAAATAAAACAAGAAAAGGTCAAGGCATCTAAGCCAGGGATGAATGACAGATTTTAAACAGACATGTCCAGGGACAGCGTTATTCACCATCTAAGTAGTGACCTTGGTGCAGATCAAATCTGATAGGAGAAACATTGAAACGAACACCAGGAGCACTCTGTCATGTCCGCACCAGTCTGCGTGTGTTTGGTCAGGTTGAGCTGTTATCTCAGTAGGACTCTTTAATGAAGAGGTTTGTGTGATGCTGAGGATGCTGGGAGAAGAGCAGGGCTCTTGCATTATCTTAATTACACTCGTGAGCATCGCTGCTGTCGTCATTAGATTATTAGTCGGCATTAAAGTGCCCCATGAACGTCAAGAACATAAAGTGTGTCTCTGTTTAAGAGCCACTCTGTTGACTTTTGGTGTCAATCAAGTGTTTTCAAGATCGGAGAAAAAAAAATTCCTGTTTGCAGTGTGCAGTGAGATTTAATAGTGTGTTAATACACTTTGCATACTCAAAATAGTTTTTACATTCCTTCATGCTTCTATTACACATGTATGCGTACACATTTACTGCATACAGTAGCCATACTATAGGCCAGCACTGAATCAGGCTGATTGCGGGGGAACATCTGTAGAATTCTATAGAACAGATGTAAATAACATAAAATGCTAGAGTACAGTCTTATTGTTTGCCTATTGGTTGCAAGTTCAACGTAAGAAGAAATATACTTTTTTATTATTAAAAATGCAGTTGTGTAGGACCAAAACAAATGAACCCAGAAAGGAAGGGAGGTGTAGAATTTCATCAGTGTGCGGCCTAGCCTGCTATACATACTAACATACACAGTCAATTACATTTAAATAAGTACTGTACTGTACAGTACTTTATCTGATTTGGCACTGGTTAAAATTGAGGACAAGACGTTCTGCCTTTTTATAGCAGAAATAAGCATTATGTTCCATTTTAATGCAACACAGAAAGATTTTTTTTTGAGTTGATGATTTGAGCTACCATATGCTTACATGTGCTAGCAGGTCTTAGCGCATGCTAGTTAATGAAGTTTTATTGGCAGGATTAGCAGGGTTACGATCATCGCATGGGGCAGTAGGCCAGGTAAAGCAGCTGTTGGTCATACCGTCTCAATTCAGGAGCAGGAAAAATAATGCCCTGGCAATCACTTAAATGTTGCTTGTCATTTACTCCATAGATTATTTGTTCTGTTTCTATTGTTTTGTATTAATAATAATAATAATATTAATAATAATAATTTGCATGTATATACTTGTATGTGTTTAAAAAAATGTACACATTATTATTATCATATAAATATTAT
This sequence comes from Botia almorhae, assembly GCA_036877575.1. Classification (NCBI taxonomy): domain Eukaryota; kingdom Metazoa; phylum Chordata; class Actinopteri; order Cypriniformes; family Botiidae; genus Botia; species Botia almorhae. The sequence goes on along the minus strand of JAZGTJ010000709.1, from coordinate 66,397 downwards.
TATTATAAATATAAATTATTATTATATAAATGATAAAAAATACATGTATTGCATTTTTTTATGTTTTTGCAAGTGACTTTATGCAGACTTTATGCAAAATTTGCATAGGTACATATCTGTTAAAATTTGATTTTAGTTATTTCATACATGCCTGTGTTTGTTCTCTGTCTTTAATCTTTGACTTGATCTTGAGCTTAGCTTGTCTAAGATGCTGTAGCATTAGGAAACTGTAATCACCTTTAAGGTCAAAGACAAAACAATCAAATTGCATTTTTCAGTTCACTTTTATTCCTCAAAGACTTTATTTTTTCAAAGATTTGGTTTTGACATTGACAGTAGCATCACCTAGACTCTACATTAAACAACCTTCAGATTTCATATGGACACCATAAATCGTGTATGGCAGGTCTGAAAATCATTAGTAATTTTTGTTTGGTATGGATGTGGGAATATACTGTACTTTCTACAGCCCCCGGGTCTCCAGCCACGTCAGGCACGCCAGCTATGTGCAGCCCGCGTCCGGAAGCCGGCCCAGGCACAATCGCTGCATTTAAAGCCTTCTTAATTTACTTAAGATGTGCTCACAGCATATGGAAGCATCCAAAAAACTGAATGATGCAAAGACAAAGAAATTCCAGTATTCGGACATTAGGGGGGAAAAAAGTCATTCAGATTTAGTCATAATGGTTCAGCTGTCCTGAGGAACTAAAGGAAGAGAAGAGAATAGAGAGTCTTTTCCTTTCTCAGCCCCTTTCCTTTTTTCTCTTTCTTCCTAGTGTGTGTCTAGATCTTTTATCTCTCTTATTCACTTGGGACTCTTCAAAGTAACAAGCTGCCCTCTCTTCCCTTGGTGCTGGACTTGGAACTCAAATTAGGGACTGCTTGATTAGAGGGGAAGGGGGGTAGAGTTGGCCTGGGTGGCAGAATAGCTGTTGGACAGAACAAATCGCACCCCTACAAAGTGTCTTTTATCTGCTGGCCTCTCTTTTTGACAGCTCCTTCTCTCGCTCATTCACGGCACTCACAGTTGTTTCTCTCCAGTATTCTAGTTCGGCATTGTGGGAAATGTCATCCAATCTGTTTTGTGATACTGACGGGAGAGGACGGTAAATGTTCTAACAACGGTTTACTCATGCGCCCTGTCTCAACAGAGAACAATTGAAGCTCACTTTTGTGCTGTTACTAATAATGAAAATAAATGTTAATGGAAAAACTGTGGCCACATATTTATTAGTAATTTTTTTTATAAATTTGTTTTTTAGTTACTTGGTTTTTGATTCATTTATTTTTGATATGCAGTATATTATAAATATAGCTGCCCTGAAATATAAAACTGTATTAAAATCCAAATACTGAACACAAACACTAAAACAAAACTGAACAAATTAAAAAATAATATAGAAATAAAATTCACATTAAAGATGGAAACTGTAATGACCCTTTCTCTCTTATTACTCAATCACATAATCTTGCTCATTCTTTCATATCCTCTCAGCCAAAGGTTCTGAGTGGAATCTGCTTTCCATGGGCGTCCTTCATGAATTAGACAAACCTAACCTGCAATCATTATTTAGCTGAGGAGGCATCTCCTGGCCAGAGCGTCTCCTGCAGGAATGACAATGCAACGAGACATCTTGACAAGACTAGCCAGACTTACTGCTGTTAAGAGCCATGCAATAAGCACCACTGTTTTCTTTGTCAGCACTCAGCAGACCAAGCCCCCCCTCACGCTCCCCTGCCAATAACATTTTATCTGCTTTTAAAGATATCTATAATTCAACAAGGGATGGACAGGATTCTGTACACAAAAACAGAGCTACCAAAATATATGCATAGCTAAAGAAGAAACAAACGTCACTCAAACATGGTAACATTACAACAGTGAACAAATAAGTTTGGTCTGTTGTAATGTGTATATACTTTTAAGACATACTCTTTTTGATAAACAATTTTTATACTGTTTATTTTTTCATAATCTATTGATATAGACAAAAAGAATAGAAAAGGAGCAGCACAGAGCAGAATTCTGAGGAAACGGAGAGAGGAGGGAAGACATTTTCCTCGCAGGGTGGAGTGAGAGGGGGTGAGCTCTGGACAATTGAGCCGGAGACAAAACAATGGAGCCTCTGTTAGTATGCTGTTGGTATTTGTGCAGACTAGCACTCCTCACACACAAACCCTGTGATGGGCCCTCCTGAGCCTGTGGCCCCTCAGTCGAACATGGCTTCTGTAATACACGTGCACTTGGTTACTTACAAAATCACATTTTAATACACATACCATTTTTTATTTCTGTTAAAGCCGTAGAAGGTAGCTGTGTGTTGGGACTTGGTAGCTGGTCAACCGGTTAATGGCTAGTTTGTACCAGCTAATAATACAATGATAATCTACAGTGTTTTAATCAGATTAGGCTGCATGTACACCAATAAAACTAAATGCTTCATGTGCAGAAAATACATGTAGAAATTAGAATTATGGTACATATAAATACAGAATCCTGAGTGTTTGGGTGAGTATATGGTAGCATGCAGTGGAGTGGATTGTATGATTGAAATGTGAGTTGGAGGAGGTTGTCAGGAGGGCTCAGAGTGGGCAGAATTGAGTCCAGATGTTTGCCACTCAATAGGATATGAGTCCTGTCCTACTAGCCCCCCAAACACCCCCACCCCAATGCCCCTGGGGGGGGGGGTAGTTGAGGGGAAGTTATGCTGTTTCACATCCAACAGTCCTTACGAGTTTGTGGAGTGGCTCTCCCTTCGTCCATTGAGAGATGCTCTGCCCCCCCAACCCCCAACTGTCTCTCTCACCTCTTTCTTATTTCCGGTTCTTGTTTTGCCGGCCCAGTCTCAGCATGTAGGGGCAGATGTCATTCCCGACAGCAGCCACTGCTAAATACGGCCCTTCATGGCTCAAGTCAAAGGTTAATAAAATCGGTAGCAAATGTATCAATTTTACAGATAAGCCATTCACAACAAGTGTAGTCAGCTGAATAAAAAGTCAATTCAGGCACACGGAAACCACATGCAGTAGCAGTGAATGGGTGCTTTTTAGGTGCCTTTTTGGAGAGGATAAATGGAGAATTGCAGCCTCTATCCTTCATTGCAGCCGCAGCGGCACAGGCCTGACCAGTAAATAGCTCTGAAAGGGGGCTGGAGGTTGACAGGCCCTATTAAGACAAACGACTTTCCTCATCGGAGAGATAAAATAAATCAGGTGTTTAGTCAAATTAAAATAGTTGAACTAGAGCGGGCCCCAGGGAGCTGCTTGACGAAACTCAAGACAGATGTGGCTAGAGGAATACAGGAAGACACCCAGGAAAGAATTTAACACTGGGCTGGCCGTGAGCCAAGTGAATCATACACTAGGGCTCTCTGGCTCTTCTTGTGAAGCAGCAGGCTCCTCACAAAAGGAAACAAGAGGAGAGCGAGGAAGACCGATTTACCATCCAGCTTCTCATGAGCAATTATGGCTACTGTGAAAAACAGAGACAGAATCACTTAGAATTGATTAGCTAAAGGTACAGTGCAGTCTCCTGGGAGAAGGCACACACACACATACACACACACACACATAAACACCTTTTCATAGCTCAGCATAGCCCAAACTTAGATCTCAGGTATAACTCATTTAACTCTCAGCACTGATCTTAAATGTAATTTAAAATAGATACAAGTGAGACATATAATAAAAGTTTAGAGCTATAAAACAATGTTGATAGCATAGCTCAGATAATTTGTGTTCATGATGAACACTTGCTGGTCAAGCTTGGATATTTGAGCACAGTGTTACACTGCTGACATCTCAAGAGGAGACACACGTGAGATTAATGGAATCTTCTTATAGGGGAAACCTCAGAGAAGCAGGGGACCCTTTCCATTTGCTCACCATTTATTTTTATTGCTGTCTATAAGAAATAACTGAAATATCAAAGATATCTTATTTGTGATTTGTCCTGTTGGAGGTGTCCTCATTGTCTTTGTGTGATCGTGTTAAGTGGTGATAGTGTGTTTGACGTGTGTGTGTGTGTGTGTGTGTGTGAGGGAGATAATGAGAGGATGCAGAGGTGACAGTGACCCTGTTTGCGAGAAGCACATCAACTCCGAGGTGTTTGTGTTGGCCCCCCCACTTAATGAGAATTGAGAGCAGTCATTACAGGCAGTGCAGAACATGCAACTGCCACCAACACACACACACACACACACTTGCTCTGTATTGTCTGTCACTAATCTGCCACCTTCACTTGTCTTGTGACAGCTCCTCTTATTTAATGGGAACAATTCCATTCCTCACCATCTCCAGAAGCTGTGATCACCCGAAGTGGAAAGAGAGTGGAGTGAAAGGGTGTAGAGAGAGAGAGAAAGAGAGAGGCTTGTGACCTTCGCACTTTTAATGAAGCTTTTCCGTTGTCAGACCAAGACTGTTTGGATGATACCATTCTTAGCTTTGAAGGAGCTAGAGTTTCTCTTCTAAGACTGTCGTCTGTGGTCTTCAAGAATTCTCCTGACTAAGACATAGCAGTTTGGATGCTCAGCATTTGCTGGCTCTGTCCTGCCTTCCCAAGAAAACGCTTGCTGATCCCAGGAGCTTCTTTAGGGAGCGTTTGTGGCCGCTCTTTATATCTTCTGATGCACAGATCAATTAACAAGGGTCCACAACTTGCTTTGTTTGCTGTTCTGTCTCTAGGAAAACTGATCTTAGCCTTGATATAGAGACTATATTTAACAAGAGGTAAGGGACATCTGACTGATGTAACTTAAGATGTGAACCTTTCTCCTCTCACTGCTGTGAATGTGTTCAGGGTCAGGGACGCTCACTTGGGAGAAGACCTTGATCTTTTGGCTCCATATGCACTTTGGCCTTTTGAGAGTTTGGAAAGTTAGCATTGTCCATACTCATGTTGTGTTCTCATTGCTTTTGTCGTAGGTACTCCAGAAAGTCTTGCAGAGAAGGAACGACAGCTCTCTACCATGATCACCCAGCTCATCAGCCTAAGAGAGCAGCTCCTGGCCGCCCACGATGAGCAGAAGAAACTGGCCGCCTCACAAATGGAGAAACAACGGCAGCAAATGGAGCTGGCGCGCCAACAGCAAGAGCAGGTGAGAACGTGAATCCACCCCAGATGTCTCTTAGTTTCTTAAAAGAGTGCATGTCTTATAAATGCAGTTGTTTCTTTTAAGTCTATCTAATGAGGAGTTTATTAGCTATGCATCACCTGTTCTGACTTTAGGTCTCATTCATCAGAGGAAGTACTTAAAACAAGATTGCTGTTATTTGCTTTTAAATAGGGAATGAGTCCTGCTATTTAATGATTAAATATTTTAATTTAGTTTATGACTTGATATTTCACTTTGTGATAAATTGATAAATCGTGCCCCGTGATTTGTGAGGAAGTAGTCACAAAGTAACGGTTATTGTATATAATTAATGAAATATGGAAGCACATGGAAATTGGATCAAACTTTGCATGAAAAAGCATATGTAGATCAAGCAAATGAGGCGCACTGAACACATCAGCAGATAAGCACAGCTCATAAGCTTTCGTAATGCAGCGAAAGACTCGTCTACATCTTCACTGTTTTTATAGCGAAGCCATGTAATTGCTGTCAGTTTAATATGCAGATGAATAGGTGCATAGTAATGTTGTCTGCGTTTACCTGAAATGGATGCACACATTTCTAAATTTGTCCTATTAACGCCGGGCGATTCTCTGCGTTAATATTCAACTTTATGAGTACCATATTTTCATTGTATGCTTAGTTGATTTTAATAAATGGTTATTGCGAAAATTTACCGTTTTGCAAATGTTCGAGAATGCATCCAGTTCTATTAATGACCAACAAAATGGAGGGTGGGTGTGGGAGGAAGAGAGAGGGAGGGGACTGGGTGGGGGTAGGGGGCTGAAGTTAGGATGTCATTTAGCCATCCAGACACGACACAGTAATTAACTGTTGACACTAGTGAAGAAGCCAGCACAAATTAATCCTGACACATTTGCAGACGGGTGATATCTTACAGTGAACACTTTGTAATTATATTTGAAAATGAAAATTAAATGACACTTAAACCTAGACTGTCAGGCGCACTGAGGAGGAGGAACGGGGGAGTTTGAAGGAGCTGGGAGAGATGGAGAGAGAGGGAGGGCAGGAGGGAGGGATATATTGAACAACGAGAGCCCACCCTTGGGCAGACCCAGCCACTCCTAGGCTGCATAAACATGCCAGTCTTTCACCTGGCTCCCAATCTTCCAGCCAGGCCTGAAGCTGTGCATAATACTCTCTCTGACATTATCTGTTCACTGATTACAGTCATTAGGTCAATTGGTGGACGAGAGATCTTACCCACAAGCTCTGATTGCATATATTATCTGTCTGTATAAATACACATTAGAATAAATCCAGTTGCTCTCACAGATGTGTGCGTCTGTCCTTTGATAATGTACATCTCGTGCCTTCTGAATTCTATCAAAGTTAAAGTGTTCTTACTATGTTCAGCTAAATGATTTGTTTTGCTTCCTCAGATTGCCAGACAACAGCAGCAACTACTGCAGCAGCAGCACAAAATCAATCTTCTTCAGCAGCAGATCCAGGTCAGTGCCCAACTTCCACATCTTGTCTTTCGTTGCTCGTTCTATCATGCAGTTCTGTCAAAAACTGTTATTTTGTTATTACAACTGTCACCAATCAGGTTACAACTGTCACCAATCAGGATAATTGGCCAATGGTAATTCAGAAGGGGCTATAGATGGAAAGAATAATTATCACTCCCTAATTAATGAAAGAAAAGAAGAAAAAAAACAGAAATGAAAGAAAGTCTAATGACATCAAGTGGTGGCTGTTTGCATGTTTTGTGGGGAAGTGCCCTAAGGGTTTGAGACATGAAAGCTGGTGGTAAATACCTTTGAAATTACACTGTCTCAGCGCAGTGACGTGGTGGCGGCTTCAGAAAACAGCACAGGCACTACTGTTAACTCTAGTACTCATTGTCCGATAATGGACAAAAAATCACTTCATGTTCATTTTCTTTAATGTCGACTACATTGCGGCCAAAGATTCAGTAAACGCGCCCTGTTGACACACAAATTGCATGAACTGTGCCTTTTACAAATATTTGCTGCTTGCTTTAAGTCAGCTTGAGTGATCTTTTAAAGGTCTGTGTTTATAAGTGTGTTTCAGGAATAGGCTCATTCAAAGTTTGCTCTTTGCTTAAAAATAATTAAATTGGATTAGTTGCAAAGTACACATGGTGGTCACCGAAATCCAGGTTCTTACCACAAAGTGGATTGTGCTTTTTCCCTTCGTCAAGCAATTATGTGAAATGAAAAAATGTAAATAGAGAGGGGGGAGAATTCACATCAGAGGAAATTAAAGGGGAAAATGTACAAGGGTGCCATAAATAAATGTGACATATTTGCAAAGAAAGAAGGGAAATTGGAGAGAGAGAAAAATAAGTGTGACTTTGTGTGAGTGTGGTTGGTGTGTGTTTGTCTGTGTGAGAGAGAGAAAGGTGAGTGTTGTTGGGGTGTGTGTGTGTGAGAAAGAGAGGGGTTGGTGTGTGTGTGTGGTATGCGGTGCTCCATCAAGCAAAGTTGGTGGACCACCCAGTCTGATACATGGACATACACATGGTCAGTGGCAGTGGTCAAGGTTTTTACACACACCATTCACACATAAAAGCCAAGGCCACAGCGAGCAGCACACGCCAACAGATACTCTCCTTGCCTCCTTGTTTTCCTTCACTCTCTTAGACATTTATTGGAGACAGGTACCACTCTCCCCACTACATTCTCTCCCAGATTCACACCCAATACACCATTATGTCAACTGATCTTCTCTAACATTTTTCATCTGCTTTTACACGCTCATATCATTCTTTACCTCAGTCTTCACTTTTTACTCTCTGTTTCATGTCTTGTGCTTTCCTCTGAGTTGAACACATGCTTCAAAGCAAGTGCTTAAGGCCCTCAGCAAAGAATCCATGACGGTTTTCTTCTAACACGGAGAAAAACACTCTGCCTATCATTGTGAGGTAAACCATCAGCCTTTCTTTCCCTCTCTGCTCAAATGTGTCAGGTAAAAACAAACCACTGTCTTATTTACACAGCCCCAAGCATAACAGATTTATAGCTCGGCAGTAAAACCTCTTTCAAGTGCACTTCTCAAGAGAAAAACCCAATCTGTTAAAGGCCCCCGCTGTTGAAGAGCTGTTGCAGAACTTGCCACTGTGCTACTACTGTCTGTTTGACGCTCTCCACCATGCAGCACATGTGAGAAGTTGCGCTATATGCTTTACAGTAGAAAGGCTTCTACTTGCAAACTATGTTTAATCAGTAACACTGGAGCACGAGTTTGTGTGAACAGTTACCTGTAGGAGGGTGTTGATTTAAATATTCCCAACCAGTGAATTAACTTGCAGCTGTGCTACCCTGTAGTGTCGAGTCCATCCCTGACATTTTAAGTGTTTATAGTAGCATGTCTATTTAAATTAGCTTTATTGGTTTATTTTTGACTTCAAATTATGTTGCTTTCTTGTTTTTAAAACTTTGTTTTTATTTTGTGTTAGGTTAAATATTGCTATTTTTGGTAATAGCTTGCAGCAAACTACTATTTAAAATAAAGATTCATTGTAGTGTTCAAAGCAGCTTCCCTAACTCTGCAGACCTTATCTCCTTTTTTGAGGGAACTTCCCTGTCCACGAGCAAAAGAGAGAGCTGGCATCTGTTGCTGTTAATGTTTCTTACCATAATCATGTTTATATCTAAACACCACAGAGACACCAAGAAAGTTAGGCTTAGTCCCTGTATACTATCTTATCATGCTTTTTATCTTCTCTGACTTGGTTTCGTGATATCATTACCATTGCCTCCCTTTGTGACCCATTTTAACTTCCGTCTCCAGAGGCCATGGATGGCCATAAAAGAAGAGAAAGTTGGAAAACAAGAGCGGATGCAATGGGAAGCAAGAGGAGGAGGCCGCTAATGTAGTTCACTGGCGCGCTTGTTTTCATTAGAACCGGCTTTACAAAAAATGCCCAGTGCTCTTAATATACAACAGCTTTGAGTTAATTAGTACTCCAAACAAGCTCTTCAGCCTTCATGTAGCAGACATAAAAGTTGAGTGGTAAAACAGCATGCAAGGATTGGGTTTCCCTGCTGTTAGTGTGGAGCGTGTACACGGTTTAAGGAGACAACCTCCCCATCAAGGAGCTACTGTTTTGGCCCGCATGGATTGGGAAGTTTTAGACCTTTATTGATGATATAACTGATCACTCTAATACAGCGCTGGTTTTGAAAGCCAATTCTGGTTTTGCCTGGAAAATAGAAAAACCTAGAACTACATTGCCCAAATCGAACCATGTTAAATAACACTTCTGTCTGTTTCATTTTTCCACATTTTATACAAAGCTCTTAGACACGGAGAGATTGAGTCTTTGTCTTTTTGGGAATTACAATGTCACTTGTTTAAAAGATAGCAGATGTTTAGATTACAGCATTAGGGGCTTATCAGAACTTGAAGCTCAATGTTTCTTATTTATTTTTTTTAGCCAAAGCCTCTTGTTGAGAAATTTCATATGGCAACTAATTCCATCCGGGGACCGGATTACTGTTATGTGATTCAAGCTGAAACTTAAAAGCGCCATCAGAGATTGAAGGAGAGGCTTAAGAACAATTAAAAACAAATGTCGAAGTAAATCTTGATCTGTAGGAGAGAATGTGAGTCTTACTTATGTAAGACAAGTAAAGCCGTACAAATAAGACCATGTAAAAAACACGGCCTTCGATAGCAATTCCAAAATGGTCACTAAGCAAGACTATGTTGTTCTTTAGAATTGGTATTAATCAAGCAGAGTGAGCCGGGTTGCCCTGACCTGTTTACATAAAACCAGTCTCCTTACTGTTTTATTTGCCTTCATAGCTGTAAATTCCACTGTATTTTTAGAAGCTGTAATGTACTTTCATAAGCTCCCCATACAAATGAACAATCACATAAGATCTCATTAATATCTCAGTTTTTTCTCTAAGACACTTCAAGACGTGAAGCCTCTTGTTTTACTTCTAAAATTAGTTTTTAGCAAAAATGTCTTAATTTATAGGAAGTGCTATATTGCGATATATTATATATATATACTATATTGCTATAGTGCGATATTTTACTTTTTGAGAAAACATATTTATCATTGTTTTGTATTAATATTATGATGATTAATAACTTTTTCTTCTTAATTTCCTTTCTTTGTTTAGCCTGATGCGCTTAGTCTGTTGACATACGTCTGCGTTGACAGAATATATGACGTTAGATGGAAAAAACAAAGGCTTTCTTTATTCAAAGTTGACAGGAGAGACTGTTCTTTGTTCTCTAAGCTTATACTATACGTCTCCCACACTTAATACTTACGATTACGGCTCAGTTAAGATTCAAAGGTCCTTACACGTGTGTGTGCATGTGTGTGTATTAGGTGGTGTTGTCTCCCTCTGAGGTTTGTTCTGTGATGGCAGCTGTAAATTCCCAGGCTGGACTCTGGGATGATCTGGGCTGGAGTTGACGTGCATCTCTAGTGCAGTGTTGGCTGAGCGCCAGGCATTCCTGCACGCTGGGGCTGGTACGGTGTGATCTGAGGTGATGCAGGGAAGAGAACACACAGGTGGAGGCAGGCTCATCTTATTGTACACACACACACAAGCATCTAGAAAAGAATGATTCCCTCAAAGGTCAGCCTGAACTTTAGATACTGAAGAGAAAGGCAAGGCACCGCGTATTTGAGGAAAAATTCCCATTGAGATTAAACAGCTCTTTCTCTATAAATTCCATTATGACGCTCATATACTGGTTCATATCACAGCAAACAAGAGCTTATTAGCTCCGGTCTCTGTCTCCCTCCACACGTAGTGTGCGCTCGAGAGAGAGATAGTCACACTGAGCTCTGTTTGTCAACGGACAGAGATGCTATTTGTCAGTGTGGGGTCATTGTTGTGCCGAACATCGCTTCCTGTGTTTTAAAGCAGACCGCCGGTTCAAACACTCTGTCATTGTGAGGCCTGGTTCTACTTATCTAACCCCAGGGCTCCGTTTCCTCTTGCTGCTCTACTGAGAGAAACCTCCACGTGGCTGTCTTCCGCTGTCTCCCCCCTACCTTCCTCCCACTCGACCCCCCTCCTCCTTACTCTCTCTCTCTCCTCTGTTCCTCCTGCCAGCACCGGCTGGATCATACAGATCTCTTGCTCTTCGACTCTCACCCTCTTCTGGCAAGCACCACTTCCCACTTGCTCACTGGTCCCTCAGCCATCACTCCTATTCCTAGAGTCACACGGAATCTGTGGAGATTTTCCTTTTTTTAATTTGATAAAATGTGTTAATTGGAGCACAGAGTATTAAATATTTGGTAAGTTAAAGCATTATCAAATAATGCATTTATCTGATTTAGTTTATTTTTCGCACATGTAACATTATTTTTTATTTATAATGTCTTTAGATGATAATGCTGAAGTCATTCAGTGTAGGATCTGCATTTCAGCTCAGTTGCAGAAAGCGAAGTGCTACTATTACAGCTAAAACAGAAACTGTTGTCAACATTCACTTCAAAGCAGGAAAGGTTTCCTCACATGTGGTTTTAAATGGTGTGGGGGAGCAGCAGGGAGCCTCTAAGGGTTAACTGATAATAGCTGCATACAGCCACCAGATTAAAGATTCTTTTTAATTATACACTGCTAACCACCACCACCACAGTGAAGCCAGACAGACTAAAGACAACCTGTGCAGATGATAGACACATTGTGCAAGTGTTTGTGTGTGTGTATTGTTAACAGTGTGAGAAGCCAATCGAAAGGTGGAAGAGTGGGCCTTCAGGATATGCCTTTGTTCCTACAGACTGATAGACAAATGTCTGTGAGTTGGTGTGTGTGAATGTGTGTGACTGATCTCTCTCATATGTGTACCATTTCCCAAGGCCAATGCTAGTGTGCCTTTATAGACGTGTTTATCAGTGGGAGAAGAGGCCAGGTTAAAGGGTTAATCAGAGCCAGCCCTTGACCACACATCACACACACATACATGGCTTTCTTGCTCACGACAAACTAATTTAGTCTTGAGTTAATCCTATATTTATGTGTATTTAGATTGTGTAATAGTGTGTTTTGTTATTGAATATAAAGTTGATGCACATTTACTGTCATTTAATCATTTTAATTTATAGTCTTTTGTAGGATTAATACATTTTATGAGAATGTGCACAGGTTAAGAAGCTGCCCTCATCCCTTAATATTTCAAAGCTCGCAAACAAGATTGTAGAAATAATAGCAGCCTGTTCTGAGAAGTTGCATAATGGTGCTCAGGTCGCTCCTCAATATTTTGCAGAGTGGTGACAGAATTCACAGGGGAAGCTGAACAACAAGAACTGCTGTCTCCACAGACAGAGCAGGGCCTCCGAATTAAACACACAAGACTTTAAGGAACTCTTTCCTTCTGTCTATAAAAGCAAGAGATTCTCTTGATTTTTTTTCTTCTAGGTGTTTTTAATTTTCAATAGGAGCAGGTTACAGTCACTTAACACAGTATTATTAATGTAAACTAGTGTTAATGTGAGACAGAATAAAAAAAAGGTTGTGAATTCTTTTTTTTTCTGTTTTAGGAAAGGTCATATTTTGAAATAGACTGTGGCCTGTTAACATATTTATTTCCCTTAGGCTTAATAGAATCTGTGCTAAAAAAATTTAATCCAGTTATGATACTGTATCATCTCCTCATAGTCTTATTACAATCAGCATTATTTAACCACTGCACATGAAGCTAATTACCATAGCTTTGTCTTTAGCCCAGAGCCATTTGGTTTGCCTTTTTAATTCAATGAACAACAATTAAATCCAATATTTCATTAAGCTCTCTCAAATGCACCAGGCGCCATATAATGGTGAATAATTCAGCTTGGGTTTTTAGATAAATATAGGGGTGTCTAATTGAACAAAGATAATGCTACTAATTTGCCTCTTGTTAGATGGTTTTGGTTGTCTCCCAGCACCCTTGTGATCTCTCATACTAAAGTCTCATTTATGCAGAGACAGTGTTGAAAACAAGCTATGCCAAAATAGAATGTGTTGCCAATTAGCATTGTCTGCCAGGCAAATAGAACGTAATAAGGAAGGAAATGAGCGTAGGGTTTGTATCCACGTCTGCATGCTCCTTTCCGTGTGCTAATGCCCTTCTCTTTACGGAGTATGCTAGTTTCTCCTCTACCAAGATGAGGGCCATAACGGTCTCATCAAATCCCCTTGGCTTGTGCCCAGAGCGATGGACCCTGAAACGCGCTCACCCTCCATTTAGCCACGACTGTTAGCTGATGAAGAGCCCAACATGCGAGAGCGGAGATAAAAGAAAGCAGTGACCTGACTCATTAGCCCCCTTTGATTTAATATATTGACACTTGGATACAAATAATTCCATTTAGTGTGCTTGGTTGGACGGTGAAGGGGGGATTGTGGGGGATCAATTTAATTAGTTATGAAATGTGACTTCTTGTCACGAAGCAGGAGAAATGCTGACGTTAAATAAAGTCATGTGCGGTTTGAACAATAAAGCTTTCGTAGGCCCCGTTTTAAAAGTTAATGACGCATAAAAATTGACCCTAATAGTTACATCCCTACTGTCGGGACATGATGCTTTTGATATTAAGCTAATGGATGGATGAAGGTAGAATAGTTAATGCCACTTCAAATAGATAATGATATTAAGATTATAAACAGAGATCGTCTGGCTTGATGGGGGTTACCACAGCTATATGCTTCCTGTTAGAGTTTGTCTAATAGAGTCTTCAGTGCTGTTTTTACTCTGCATGATCAAGTAATATCAGTTTCTTTATTTAAAAGTGTTAAAGCCAATCTAGGAAGCATCAGAATACAGAGCGTGACAGCCTCACATCACAATTTACTAGAAGAGACAGCAGACTGTTTTCACTTGATTTGAGCGCATGTTCAGGAGAAAAAACATGTTTGTTGTCTTTGGGTCATGTACATGCTGAGACAGCACAACACAAAGACATGCTTGAGTAGTAACATGTAAGAATTGCACAGGAAGACACAGAATAGTAGGTAAACAGGCCACTTTTTAAAATGTTGTCGGGCAGCATGTGGGAAAAGAATCAGAGACAGTTTAGTGCAGGATGCCACACCTGAGTTTGGCATCAGGTAGATCCATTAGTCAGGCATAGTGACATAGATATACAGGGTGTTAAACCCAAATAAACAAGCCAAAGACATTTTGGGAGCCTTTTCTTCCTGATCACAATTTAATTATGTTAGAAAAATTGCCTGCATCATTGTTATGACACTGCAGCTGAGTCACAAATGATAGTGGTAAACTACAGTAGTGATTTTCAACCAAGTGACTATGCACCCCATGGGTACTTAATGAGATTCAGAGGATATTTGGAAAGGGTTTGCTTTGATAAATCTATAAAAACAGAAATCATGATTTAAGTTAAGTTAAGCTTTTAAGTTAAGTCTTGGCACTTAAATGATAATACACTTAAAATATCAATTGAGAGAAACACATTTTTTGCTTAATGTCATTGAGCTTCACTGTGGCAGTACCTTAAAAACAAAACATGTTGGGAGTTGTCCGGCCGACATCAGCCCCTGAATTTCATCGGAAGGCACCTGTCACTCGCTGCCTCTTAGCAAGCCCTGCTAGATGAGGCAGACGGAACTATACTTAGCTCTTATTGTGCCCAGGCCCTGTGAGGGGAAAAATATCAGTTGCTGAAGAACACATCCTCCAGTGTAATGTCGACTTAGTTTCCTCTCCCCTCTTGCCTGGCCTTGTGTTTTCCCTGTTAATGTTGAACAAACTGTTTTGTCTTTGCATTGGCTTTTTAACGTGGTCCTCAGCCTCCGCAGTAGACACACACACACCTCCTGAAAGAAGGCAAAGCATTAATAGCCTCTACTGTGTGGGGCCAGCCAGCAGTTTAGAAAGGGGGCCCATGTTTTCTTAGGGCCAGGGTGGCAAAGCAAAGCATTCAGCCCTGCACATTGCAGCACAAAAAAGGGCCGTTTTGTTTTTCGGATGGGGCGGAGGAGAGTCCGAGCATTCCCTGCGGAATACAATGAATGGACCGTTTTGTCTTTCATCCGTTTTTCATAGACACTGGATTGTTGTTGTCTTTCTCTTTCTCTCTCTCTCACACTCTCTTTTTCATAATTATTCTTGCCCATCACTGGGTGTGCATATGACATTTGAGCGTGTTTTAAACTCTCAACACTCTCATGTGCCTGCAATAAAGTCCCGGCCGTAACAATATCAGCTTTCTGCTGGACAACAGAGTGCTCTCTGTTGTTCTCCCAGCCCAGCTGCTTGAAGGCTAAAGTGAAGACAGTGGCTCAGTCTACACACAGATGACAGGAAGAAGGGGAAATGCTCCTCTCCTACTCTCTGCAGGCTCGCTCACTGGACAATGCCATTTTATAGTCAATGGGTGGTCTGACTCTTAGAAGTGTGTTATTATACTGTTGATCACCCATAAACTGCATTAGTGAATCTGCACGGTTTTTGATGGTCTAATTGATATATACCTGCAAAGGGAGATTTGACCCAAGACAAAATGATGTCATGAGCATAAAGCAGAGGTGGTTGCTGATTTTATTATTTGCAAATGCATTTGTTTTAAACCGTGTTCCCTCTGTACACTTCCATTTGTTTTGGCAAGTTAGGCTACTCTGCACATGTATTGTGTGTTGTGCCTGAGCTGGTTTTCATAGATGTGAGATGTATATGTGGTATACATTCAAAAATGATGTTGGCCTCAGACTCATTTGTGGGTTTGTTTATGTCTGTCCTTTTCTCCCCTCATTACCCAATGCTGTTTGAGCCAGTCCCCTCAGGTTTAGCCAGTTTACTGCAATCCTTTTTCATTTTATAGCCAGACCCTGTCAGAAATATGTTTTTCTGTTCTGTCTCTTATCTTTCTCTGTTTATCTCACTTTCTCATTTTGTAAACTAAAAGTCCCATGTTAATTGGGTCAACCAAATACAGGTAACCCTAAGTAAAGCATACAATAAGTCAGTTAAACAGAGAGAGGGAGAGAGAGTTGGACATAGTGCAGTGTGTACTGCACCACAGCAGCGTTGAGCTCATAAGACTACTAAGCCTTAGGCTTGTCTTTGATATTTTATATGCAATACAACCCTAATTGCTTGAAATATTTACAGACTTAAATTACATTTTAGGTTCTTAGAGGCTCAACAAGAATTTGCCTTAAGAACACATTTCTGTTGAACACATACTGATCACATTTTGCTAGTTGTCTTAGGGGAATAGCCTGCCCCTCCCCACATCTTTGTACTGAAGTAATTTACTAATTTCAGCATCCCAGCATGAGGCTAGATTCTACCCTCTTAATATTAAACACGCTTATTTGATCATTCATAAACTACGATCAGCAAATTCATTTGATTTAAAAATTACAGGTAATGTCCAAATAAAAGACTGCGTATTGCTCTTTTCATAATAGCTAATAACAAAAAGCTAATTTAAACGTGACATGTAGAAATCAGAACAGACTTGTGCATGCTGTACCATTTGTTTTTCACGCAAAGCATCTGTGTGGACTTAAAGTAAAGCTGAGAAGGAAAGGCAGAGGGGGGGTGTTTTGCTTTTAACAGCCCCAGACTTAATATAGACATATTAGAATGGCTCTTTTCCAAGAGGGCTTGTTTTACTGTGTAAGGAATTAGTGTAACAAGAAGTCATTTATTGGTTATTCCTCCAGACAAGTTGAGCGTGGGGAGTGTCTGGTTTCTGTGCACCTTGCCCTGTTCAACACACATACACAGATTAAGTCCACAAAACACATTTGTCCCCTGACAGCCCTGGGTCTTTTGTCAGGAGCCTGTTGCAAAACATACATCCAAATATACACAAACGCACTGTTTGCCAGTCCAACTGTTCAATTGCTGCCTTCTAGTACCGAGAATGTTAATCTTTTACCTGTCTCTCAAAAAAAGAACAAAAGAAAGAATGAAGAAAACATAAAGCTCATCGACCGATAAGCCTTTTGAGTCTGTGGGCGAGTGGATTGTAGGAGGCGGGTTGGTCCAGGTCAAAGCCACGGCTGCACAAAGCCTCTTTATTCCCGGCCTGTATCTGTGTGGCTGATGAGGGCCCCTGTAGAACTTCTCACTAACAGAGCAGAGAGAGGAGAACAATGTGTTTAGTCTGTGGCACCGAAGTGGAGACCCGGTCTTAATTCCGGCCCTGTGCTGACAGAAAGCACAGGGATCAAAGTCCGACTCAGCCTATCGATCCACACGGCCTGATTGTCATCAACGTCTGAAGCGCGCCCGAGCAGAATATCCACCACTTTGATAAGGGCCCCGCGAGCGTGGGTTTATATGTGTGCGTGTGTGCGCGTGTGTGGGATTAGAGCTTAAAGCTGCAGCCGCCATGTGCTTTACTGATAAATGACCTGTGACGTGGGAGTTATGTGTACTCTGGGATCCATGGGATTGTTTAAAAAATGTACCTCTTCAGAACAGAATAATGTGCAGACACCCGAGTGCAGAAGTGGTTTCATTCAGCAAAGAGCTCTCTTTCCCTCTTTCTCTTTTGCACTCGCTCATTGCTGGTTAGTTTCCAGAGACGCTCGCTGAGTGTGTTCCCAAAGTAGCGGGTGTGAAGTTCGCACTGTCGGGGCTCGCTGTGTGGATAGAGCTTGGTTGCCAGATCCTCTAGAATCACTTTGCCTTAAAATGGATCCCCTAAGGTGATTCTCTTTCACAGTCATTTTAGCTCTGGCAGCGTTTAGTGAGGGCAAAAACATGTGACGTATCTTTACTTACAGTAATAGTGAAAGCTGTTTCCACTCATGCTCAAATTAAAGCACTCTTGTGTTAGAGTCTTTTTTTTTTACAAAGAAATGGTAAAATCACTGGTCCAAAGGAAAGGGGTGACTATTTAGACAAAAATACAGCACAGCAACAGAAGGTTGGACAGGCTCACCTTCTGCTTGTTGATGGCACTCTTTTAAACAGGTCAGCTGGCTCTTAATGTTTAACCCGCGGCTCTGGAGGATTTGGTCTCTTTGGCTTCCTCCAAAACTCAAAAAGAAGTTAACCAACCTCCCCATCCATCTTATCTCATCAACATTGAAAGGCATTTTGGACATGTTAAAACAACTCCCCCCTCTTCTTTTTAAAAGGAGAAAGAATCCCAAAGTGATGCTTCTTAAAGATCAATCTCTATTTTCATGTCAAGTGGAGTTGGAAACAGGTGGGAGGGGGGATAGTCTCCCGAGCCGCCGGGGCCCTTTAAAAGACAGCAAGGAGCATGGGTGCTGACAGGGGCCCTATTGAGCACAGTAATGACTTGTACATCTCCATTTTCCATGCAGTTGTGTGACAGCTCGGGTCAGGATATGGCAGCAACTACACATTTATTGCTACAGGAGGACAAACATATTACTGACTATACATTCACACACACCTGCAGGTTTAGTGGGATCAAAAGCGCCTACACACACTCGCACCAACCTATTCTAACAGTAATCCACGTACAGTGCACGCTGCTTGGGCTGTCTGACCTCAGGATTAGTTGCTGCTGTAAACCATTACTGAAGCTGAGTGCTGATGTCAACATTTCCACTAACAACATTGATTAATCTATAGCTCCCTATTTACTTCAGGGGGTTCTTTCCCCCACCTCCCTTTTTCGGTCATTCAACCTACAGCGAGTGGGCACTGCGTCCTTAAACAGCCCTCCACTGACTACCCTGCGTTAACTAAAGTACAAGTACTGATGCTAATAACCTAACTACATTATTTAGTGGTGCGACGGCATCTGAGCAGTTCAAAAACAAATTTTTCAGCTACAAGCTACTTTCTCCAACGAGTATTGGTCTATGATGGCAGTGAGATAAAATGCTAAATTGCTGTTTATTGTGACATAGCACATGCAGGTAATAATCAAACATGCTGTCTTTCATACATATAATTTTATATATATAAAGAATATTTTTTAGTTTTACTAGTAGTACTGTTTTGTTTTTTGCTCTTGTTTTATAAAAAACATGAATTATAAATAAAAATTCCTAAAATAGTTTTAACATTTTATTATTGCAGTATTAGTAAAATATTTTATTTGTAGCTTGTCGTAGAGCTAACTACTTTTTCAAGAGTAACTTGACTATAGTTGCACTATTTGAAATTATGAGTAGCTCATAACTTGACCAGGTACAGTTTTAAAGTAGCTAATTTAAAACCTGCCTTTGTTTCTAACAGAGGGTAAATTAATGCCTGATTTGAGGGCAGGGGATAGTAGGGAAGACACGGCCGGGTGATGCGTGTAACTCTGACAGAAAGACAGATTGTCATGTATCACCATATATTTCATCAGCTGAACTGAACAAATGATATATGCAAGAGGCTGGAGGTGAAGAGGCTTCTCTATCTTTCTTTCTCTCTCGCTCCCTCTCTCTCTATCTCACACTATGCCTCTACACCCCCATGAACCAGTCCACCGTATGAGGAGAGAGAGATGCTGCCAGCTACACAGCCTGACTGATTGCTACAGATGCTCTTTCTCAAGTACCGCGAGTTACATCCGCGCCACGGCAGGTCTTTGGGGACAAACAATAGCACCTGTTCCTCATAAGATGGGGCTCGTTCATGTATCTTTAATGAAGCTTTGGGGCAGATGGCAAGAAATGGCATTATCCTATCCTCTGGTTCTAAGGATCCAATAAGACAAAGGGCAGATAGGATGCAGGGCTACAATGGGCTGAGTTTATGAGGTTCAGAGCTTCAAGAGTCCCAAGCCTTCCTCCTCACATCTGCTCCACTTCATTCTTTTACACTCTTGAAGATCTGACTGGCAATACTAATGCTGCAGGCAACCAGTCACCTGGCACACTAACAGAATTGAGGGAGGCAAAATATCAGAGTACAGATACACTCACATGTAGGTTTATGCATGAAATCTCAAATATTTATGCAGACATGGACACATGTAAACCAGCATAAAGTTGCCGAATAGAATTTCATATAGAATAAATAAACTGATGTGTGGTTACATGTGTGCATATATCAGCTATTCAATGGCTTTAAATGTGGCTATAAAATTACAAGCTAAACTATCTGTTTTTTAATATTGATTTATTTTGAGTTGTTTGTTTCTTAACTCAGATGTTATATAATGTAAAGCTGCCAGACTTTTAATGCATTTGTTATGAATAGTGTTTTGCTAGTTCCAAATTAAAAAATAAATAATTAAATTAAAAGGGCCATAAATATTGAATTCACTGGATTATTTAAAATATCCATTTGCACATGGTTATTAAAATACAATTTTTGTAAATTAAATGTCTGGCAAGATATTTGATACATACAATCAATATAATTTATTAATTTTTCTCATACTGTTCACTCTTATATAAATGCATACACATGTGTATAATTTTTCACGGAGGCACACATGTTGTGTGTATACATAAACACAGAGTGAGACAGACAGATCTAGTGACTGCCAGACACTGAGACAGAGAGACTGACGGATATAATAAGCAAGTTTCAATGCAGGATGCGATATGCAATTTATCAAAATCATCTGTCTAAGTGCAGGCACTTAATTCCATTCTCTGTCTATTAGCAGTCAAAGCAAATTGCTAGTGATCATCTTTAAATCTTTATCTGCATTGTCTGCTCAGCTCCGCCAGTGTACGTTAATTGACAGGCATGAAAGCTAACCTTCACTATTAGTCCCCACTTTAAGGGACGCTTATTTGATTTGCCACTCACAGATGTGGCGTGTGTAAATTAAACTTTAATGTAAAGGCCTCATTACTGCAAATCACAATCTCTCAAACAGAGGCCATTTATCTGTTCTTACCTTCTTTTTTCTTTCACTTGGTGTTTGCACAAGGAAAATCTATTTTATTACCAGAGGTAATATTAGTATTGTTAGTTAGTTTGTTTGTTTCAAATAATGTCTAATTCTGCAATTCTCTGAATGTTTTGAGTTGAGGTCAGGTTTGAATTACAAATGACATTGATAATATAGTTTTTAAATGGATGACAGACCAGGTGTTTTTGTCATTATGTATGTGGGATTTGGTATGGGACCATGTAAAATGACATGTTAAGGAACAGTTGCACTTTGGTTCCACTTTAAAAGCAGCTGTTGTATGTAATTCTGCGGCTTTAGACTGATTCGTCTTGCAAGGGTAATGTGAATAAGGCTAATAGCAATTATATATGTGACTGACCTTAACGGCCCTCTGAAGGAGACCAATTTACATGGTCAGATCCACACAGACAATTATCTTTTTTCCTTAAACACTTTACCATAAAATGTATTAGAGATAGAAAGACCATAGTGTGTGATGCCACAGAAATTGTTTATCTTTTCAATGTAATACCTCCCTCCCCTTTTCCCCCACCACTTACATTTTGATTCATGTCAAATGCAAGCAGACACATCTGTGAGGTCATGATAAAGAGGCCTCTGATCCCTCTCATTCAGCACATTTAAATTTTTGTATTTGTAAAATCAAATAAAAAACACTTCTACAGTTTTAACACACTATGGAGGTACTTTTTAAAGTGCCACGCTCCATGAGCGATAAAGTGTGGGACATTTTTCCTATTTATTTTTGCTTAGAAAAACTCACTTAGTCCGAATTGATGAAGTGGACCCGAACACTTGGTGTAGCACC
Organism: Botia almorhae; assembly: GCA_036877575.1. Classification (NCBI taxonomy): domain Eukaryota; kingdom Metazoa; phylum Chordata; class Actinopteri; order Cypriniformes; family Botiidae; genus Botia; species Botia almorhae. The sequence goes on along the minus strand of JAZGTJ010000709.1, from coordinate 44,706 downwards.
TGGGGAAAAGGCCCTACTGAACCGAGCTTCAGTGCTAGTCACTCAGGAAACGAAAGAGGTGTAAAAAGCAGAGATCACGCAGACCTCAGCGAGAAATGCGGAGTAGAAAGTGGCTGCTCAGAGCAGGTTGATTTCATGCCCCAATGCTGCAGCAGTAATTGCGTCCTTTTTTTTGCAGGCTGATTTAAAGAAGGATGAATGGAGAAACATTCTAAAATGTGTTTATTTTGGGGGGCTGACCTTTATTAACCCATTCTCCGGTTGGGCTTTCCCAGAGGTGGGCCAACCCTCCTGCATTAACTCTGCCCTGGCCCACGGTAGCAGCACTGCAGCCTGTCATTCGCAGGCAGGAAGCAGGGAATGACAGTCAGATTGTGCCCAGCCAACACTCCACAAACATGTGTTTTCAAACTTCTAAGGGATGTCACTCAGATCCCTAAATACACACAGACTCCCTTTTCTTTGTCTCTATTTCTGTGTGTCTGTTTTTACTCTTACTTGGCTTCTCTCTTGGGGACACAATCCACTTACACATATACACAAAGATAATGCTGGCCTTATGCACACCATTAATGTTCTCTGTATTTTGCCATAAAGAAGGAATGAAGAATGAATGTGGTTAAGAGCATTTGAAAGGCACCACACGCAATGCCAGGTGTTGTTAGAAATGAAATATCACAAATGCACAAGCTTTTTGGCTCATTCCATCTTTTTCACAGCGAAAAACAGGTGCTGTAAATTACTTGCCTCCCTTGGGAATTTATCATTGATATAAATGACCTTCCAAGAATATGAGACATGAGCTGTATATCTGTGAGAATACACTGTGTTTTCTGTAAGTGTGACACTCTGGATGTTGGGAATCTCACCTGTTAGTCTTGAGAAAAACAAATTTTAGCTTTATGTCCGGTTCCCTGAGGAAAGCGGTTCTGAACAATGTTTCACAAAGTTGCTCACTGTGAAACATCAGAGATTCCTCACAGAGAGTCTCATGATTGGGCTTTGTAAGGAATGTCAGCCTGACACAAAGCAGCATCTTTTTGCACAGGAGAATCTCTTGTGTGCCTTTATCTGTTACAGTAAAGAAAAGTAAACACAATGGATTGGGCCTTTATCCTCATGATATAGATAAGTACAAACACTCCACCGCTACTGTATGTCACCGCCGTATGGTGGCTTGGTGGGTTCTTTGAAGAGCAAGTGTGTGATTTGTGGGTATCAAATGCAGGTATTCAGCACATGTGTGCAGGGTCAGAATATGAGCACTGCTGTCAGACTGTGTTAGACTCCTGTGTGATCTCTCTCTCTCTGTGTTCAGCAGGTCCAGGGTCACATGCCTCCGCTCATGATCCCCATTTTTCCACACGACCAGCGCACTCTGGCAGCAGCCGCCGCGGCCCAGCAGGGCTTCCTCTTCCCCCCAGGCATGTCCTACAAGCCCGGTAAGAGCACACACATCAACTTTCTTTCTGAGAGCATTTTCTGTCTACATATGTATTGCTGTAGCCTATTGTTCTGTAAGATTAAAAGGTAGATTACTGGTTTGGGTATGTTTCCTGGGTCTGAGCACAAACTTAATTCCCAAATGTTAAAATTATCCTTTTGCAATAATAAATTAGGTGCAAATTTGAACTTTTGACTTATTTAGCTTTATTGATGTATTGGTTGTCATGTTTAATAAGTTATTAGGTCACCATCAGCAGCATTTTCAGACATGTTACCCACAGTAACATACAGAACCAATACAGCACATACAGTACTAGCATTTTTTACACAGGCAAGCACTAGAAAAACCCTGCAATTAAAGCCAGTCCAAATGTATAGAGTTAAATATATATATATATATCTGCTGATGTACTTTTTTTAAAATATATATCAGCTAATGGATTAATCAGCTAGTGCATTCAGTGCAGTCACCCCTGCTCTCCCACCTTCTTTTATTTAGGGTATGTTTTGTGCTCAGATGACTATCATTCAGTGTAACTCAGGTTAATAGCTTCAGCTCACTGGCCTTTCACTCTTTCTTGACACATTTTATCATTGCATTTTCCCTGGCCAAATTACACATTGTTTTTAGAGCCCATAGAATTCACCATTCGAGATTCTGTGAGCAGAACATCAAACTCTCCTTGTCAAGGCAATTAATTTTAATGCTGAAGTGTATGACCTCTCTGAAGCAAACAGACAGTTTTGGCAGAGTTCAAGGCATTTCGAGCCTGCAGAACAATGGATGGCATGAATGAGGGCTAGAATATAAACACTCTCAGCATAAAAGGGGTTTCAACTTCATCGGCTGCAAATCTGCAGAGAACACAGTACTATGTAATACTCTCCATGGCCCTGTAAAACACTTCACCCTAGTCTCACAATATCTGCACACTTTGGAACCTTTGGTACTTGTTAGTGGTACAGAGGAACATGTAAGTTGTACAGATCAGTAGATGCTAATCACTCTAAAAGCCAAGATGTCACTTATGAGTTGCTGATAAATGTACTGAATTAGCAATTTAGAGGTTTTACAATGTCTTAATAGTTGTTTTAAAGATAGACAAAGTGCCCCCTGGTAGCACACATTTTCTTTTTTGGGGGATTAAAGGGCCTCTGGTGAAGTTGCATGTCATTCTTGTCCTGACACGCCTGTCTTCTCCTTTTGTGAAAAAGAGAATTGCTCCTCACGCAACCATTCGAAATTCAAAAACAAATTTGTAGGAAATTGCTACAACACGCAGGCTGACTCAATGCCAGACCAGTATCCCTCACCCTCATATCCTGCCATTGTTCAGAGATTTAGGGATGTGCCACTCTCAGTTTCTGTAATTAAACATTTTAAAGCAAATTCTTGCCTCCCAGGAAATCAGTGGCATTTAGAGAAATGCCCATCCTTTCATTATTTACCTTTATTTTCCCTCTTTTCTTTACTGTAGATTGACTGCTATTAGGAAAAATAAAGATGTCTAAGTAATGACCTTTCACTGTAACCGCAGAATAATCTAACAGCGTGTTAGCAGACCTGTGGGAAAGAATGAGAAACAGAAGAGTGAAGCAAGAACTCAAATGAACTGCTGAAGAAAGTTGAGTGAGAATTATCAAAGAAAAAGACAGGAATAATCAGTGTAGCTCAGTAAGAGGAAACCAGGTCCTTCAAAGTATGCGTTTAGAAAACACGTTTGTTGTTAACACCTCATCAAAAGGCAGAAATGAAAGAAAAGAGGAAGGAGGGAGACAGAAAGACTGATAAGAGTGGAAACGCTTCAGAAGTCAGCAGGTGAGGTGGAGGAATATTACAGGGTGTGGTAGAGCAGCTAATAAATTAACTAAAAAGGTAAATGATGGAACATAAAGTCAGCTATTTTGGAACTACAAAGGCATGACAGGTTGAACAAAGAGCCTGAGGGCTTTCTTTTCCCCAGTTTGATTTTTTAATATGTTTGACATGGAAAGTGTTTTAGTACAAATAACAGCAGCTGTAATGGAATCTTTGGCGTGTGTAAAGCACTTGCATTATTCATAATTCGTGAAACAGCAGAGGGGAGAAAAGTTTAGGAAATAGCTCATTGCCATTAGTGCGCATGGCTCGAATTATTGCCATGGATAATGCAGTAGGACTCATTGCTGTTTGTGTTACCCAGTGTGGGGTGCCCCAGCCTGGGTCAGTACAAGCGGCCAAGGCCCATTGCTGATGGGTCTAACCCTGCAGTGAAACAGCAGTGATCCCCTTTCTCACACACTGTGCTCAATGGCTTGGGCTTGGTATAAAGAGAGGACTCAGGTCATTCTTTACTCAAATAGACTTGAGGAAGATAGTGGTGATGCCCCCTGTGTGGACATGAAGACATAGGTATTGCTGATCGTGGAGTTGCAAACAGCCCCTTGGATGTTCACGGTCCTTGGGACCCAATGAACCCACAATGCCTGATTGACGCCCCCACTGGAGGCACTGCTGACAGACAGTGATTGCACATAACCTTGCCTGGAGGGCCCCTTGATGTTGAAGAGTACGTGGGTCATGTAGATTTGAGAGCATTAGCGATTGATGATCTCAGTTTTGATACTTGGTGTATGTTGCCAGTAATTGTTCCAAGTGCTGTGCTTTTTTAAATAAAACAGCCTCCAATCTTGGCCACAGGGAAGAGCCGTGTGCAGTGTAGATGCTGAGCACTCTAACAAAACTATTCATTTCAAAGAGAGACCCACTCAGCTTGAATATTCCACATGCTCGGTTCTTGGCATCAGGTGGAGTAGAAGTGAAGAGGTTGCAGAAGGAGCACTTTGCCAGCCGTTCCTCCCTGCTCTCCTCCACCTTTTCATTAGCCTTGCAGCCCTCGCTTCTTGTGGAGCACCGGCCCGCGTCAGCGTCAGCAGTGCCCTGTGTTAGACCCTTGGGTCCTTCCACTTAAAGAGGCCCCGTGCCAAGTTGGCAGCCCAAATTGGCCTCGATTTGCAGCATGATACCTGGCTGAAACAGAATACACTATGAAGAGCTCTCTAGCAATGCTTTTATGAGAGAGAGAGAGAGAGAGAGAGAGAGAGAGAGACCTTTTAGAATTATTTAACCGCACTTTCTCTCCTTTTCAAAGAGACAAAACAGTGAAGTTTTGTCTAAACTGAGGAGGTCGGTCCCTTCATGGTCTCCCTTTAAGACCTTTGATAAGGTACCTCTCTAATAGTGTGATGCTATCAGATGCATGAACAAAGTAGACTGACTCCTGTTCTTCATGCACTGTTGCCTACGTTAGTAGCTTCTGGTACATGTTGATGATCCTTTCAGAGGTCACTAAATCAGGAGGATACTAAATTTTCCTGAGTAAATGACGAGGAATGGGTCCATTGGGTCCCCGGGGTGGGGCTGATATTAAGTGCATGGCCCTTGGACCTAGTAAGCTTAGGAAAATAACCCTATTGGGCAGTGGCCTCACTGGAGACTCCCTGGCATCTACTGGTTGGGAAGGGGCCTGAAAGCAGCTATTTTTTCTTTAAACTAGATTTATTTTCATAGACACAGAGAAAGCTGGCAGCCAACCCAGTCTACTTGAGAACACTGGCTGCCCACCCAAGCCCCCCAAATCTCAGTACCCCAGACCATTAGCCTTGGTGTTTTCAGCTGGCACCTGACCTGCTTGTGGCTCACATGACATATCACCACAACCACCAGAGACACAGAGAGAGTAAAAGCATTGAAGAGAGAGAGCGGGAACCTTGGCCGATAATGACCCCCTCTATGAATCTTATTGCACTATTTGAAATCAGTTCAGTTCCTTATTCACCTCTGCCATAGGCTGGGATTGAATTTCCTGGCTGCATCACAATGTGCTGTGGTCAGTGAGATTGCAAAGTGGGTGCGAAGGAGAAAAGGGGGAGGATATATATATTTACCCACCCTCCCTCCATGCCTGTAGCTTAATAGCTCCATATGTTTGTATGTGACAGGGAGAAGTGGAGGCTGAAACAGGGCCAATTGCCTTCCATGGGCACACTTCAGTCAAAGCTCCAGCAGACCTCACAATGTCTGCTCCCCCCTCGGAGCCAGAAACAGGGTTATATACAACGACCACAGCTCAAAACACATCTCAAACACTTAACACACACTTACACAGGAACTCAATTATCTGTATAAGGTTTCCAGAGCTATAACTCAAGTTGGGGGTTGTGTTTGGGCCTGTGGTTTTTCACCTGATTATTATTGTGTTATATTTTCTATTGTATCTTTAGTGTTTTATTCCATTGGATAAATTTGATCTTGTAATTAAAATGTCTTTTAAGCTGTTGGTGGATAATAACCTTCTCTTGTCATAACCTGTTGAAGTTGGCTTGGGCACTTCTCTCTCACACACATTTCATTGTGCCAGATCACATTGTAAAACACATAACGGAATGTCGAACAATAGTATGACAAGCCTGCAGCCATGTCGAGCTCCTTACAAAACATGATATATGTTTTATTGATGCCACAGATTCGTGTAAACAATACTTAAAAAAGTACAAACTTGCGTCCAATGCAAAGCCAAATTAGAAAAGACTGTGAAAGTGTGGGCAAAGATAAAAACAGAGAAGAGAATGAAATAAAAAAATAGCAGAATGTGTGAGAAAAAGAGACGTTCCTGTGTAAATCCCACTCTGCTCTGGCCAGCTGACTCTTTTGTGAGTGCAGATGTTTGGGCTGAGTGCCGAGGCTGGGTGCAGGCAGGCCCACAGGAACTGTGTTGGCACTTGTCTGGTCTGCCGTTGGGCCGCTCATTGTCTCAACCTGTGCGCATTGTTCACGATCCCCCTCCTCCTTTCTCCGACAGGTGATAACTACCCGGTGCAGTTCATTCCATCCACAATGGCAGCTGCTGCCGCGTCAGGACTCAACCCTCTCCAGCTCCAGGTATGTATAGCCACAAAAGAATTTATGGGCAGTGAGCCAAGCCCTCAGCACCGTGTGAGCAAACCAGCTGTATGCTAAATAACAAGTTAGAGCTAAATCACTCACACATCGGTCCACCCCTACCAGCTTAACACCTTAACTGCTTTTTTCCACAGCACAGCATAGATGTTTATCCATAAATGTACATGGGAACTGGAAGTTTTGTTGATAGACGGTATTTTAGGGAGCCAGAGCCTCCTGTACCATAATTGCTTTGTTGGTTGACAGTGTTGTGGGTAACACTGTGGTGCTGTAACATAATATGATAAAGGAGCTTCCAATACCCTCTGGGCAGCCCTAAGAGCATTTCTCAGCCTTTTAACCCCAGTCAGATGCTGTCTCCAGGCCATGTGCTTTAATATAGATGCTTATCTTCATTTTAGCTTGTTGTCACACTTGTCATTTTTGTTCCTTGCAGTTCAACAAGGACTGAGAGAGATTTTTTTTTTGTAATATGTAGAATTATTTTCTCATTTTATGTCTGTCACATGCATGAAACAAGTTTCTAGAGAAGCTAAGGGTCTTTATTAGTACAATTAAACAAATGCTGTTTGTCCTTCCTGTTTACTCTGGAAACTAAAGATGTCTTTAGGAGGTCCTTTGAAACTTTTTTAATTGACATACTGTACGTTCCTTTGGGTTCTCTCAAACAAAGAACGAAGTAGCGAATAAATGAGAGCAGAAGGTAAAACAACTTAAAGCCCTGCAGTGAATTCATTAATGCTTTTATTCATAGACAGTTGTTGTTTTGTCAACAGCAGTGGTAAGCAGTTGATAGCAATTAGACATTAAGCTTTCTGATAGCTGGGAATGTTACAACACAAAGCTGAGAGCGGAGGGAGGAGGATTTTGCGGAGGAGGGAGAATAGGAGAGCATTTTGTACCTTTTCGTCTTGCTGATACATGCATGCAATTTGTCCTTCAGAGCTTATCGCTCTTCAGCATTAATGAGCCTTGGCAAGTTGGAACAATGCATGCAGCTGGAGCTGGAAGGGCCTTTGCTGTAGCATGCGACTTTGGGGAGAACAATCATCTGTGTTGAAGGTGTGGGATGCGTCTATTCATGTTAAAGAGTGCATGTGGTATGTGCGTGTGTTTGTGAGAGAGCAAGCTAAACAGAATGGAAAATTGATAAATAGAAAAATGCTTGTAAATTTTGACCCTTCCTTCCCCCTGAGTCGGTGGTTGTGACGTAACCCGGGTCCATCCTGACTATTTATAGTGTTTTTGATGGGTCAGTTAGAGTCTGGGATAGTCATATATCAGTAGACACTGAGACCCCTCAGCCATTCATTGTGATAATAGATTTAACCCTGGGAATGGGCCTTGGAGTCCATGACTTGGCTGACCTTTAGAAAATACAGTAAACACAAATTGGTTGCATTCCCATTAATTGAAGTTTGTCTGTCTGCCACAGATTTAACCGTGCAGATTGGTATTTACTCTACGTACCCCTCAGTCTAAGAAAACCCAGCTAGTCAAACATACCCTTTCTGCCGCTAGTGCATTCCGACCATCATGTGAATGCAAGTGCACAAAGCCGAGCGCAAGATGATTAAAATTGATGAGGACAGAGAGAGAGATGAAACTCGTTCCAAGAATAATGGTAATGCTTTTAGTGCTTGTGTCTCTTAATGTTACACAGGCAACTTGAAGTCAAAAGAGGACAAAAAGGCAGTTAAAACATTCTTTTGAAAGAAAAAGACAACAGACGGACATAGACAAGGTTGTAATTTTGTGGGGATGGGAGATGAGGAAGAATTTGTACAGCAGTTAGCACGTGCTAGTTTGAGGTTGTGGCTGCTTTTGTCTCCTTTCCTTTTATGAGCAAGAATAACAAGCTTTGAATTCCTGTCTTAAATCAAAGGAAGCAGATCTTTCTAAATATGTCAGATAAATGAGGGCCAGCCTTAGGTCAGTATTAATGAGGGGTATGTATGGATTTGTCTGGTGTGTCTGGGTGATTATCTGTAATGGCAGTATCACTGAGCTCCCCTGCGCTTATGCATCACTGATCTGCTCAGTGGGAGTGACCTCACCTATGAGATCTCCACTTCCTGTGCCAGTGGACCCACCCACCCTGTGCCACTGGCTGGGTGCATCTGTCTAATTAGAATATCTTTCACTTGTCAGCAATTCTGGCAAGGTATCATTTTCCCTAATTTGCTCGGTTTAGACTGGGGAAATATATGAACCTTAAAAAATGCTCTGATTGGAAAGGAATTAATTCCCACAATGCCGTGCTCGGTCATGCAGGAAGAAGGATGGCTGCTCTGCCAGTCTTAATGTTGACGATGCTACTGCTTGCAATTTTTTCATGTCATAACAGTAAGTGGGTAAGCTGTGGAATCTTTCTCTCTTTCTTTTTTCTCTCTCTCTCTCACCCATTACCCAGACCTTTCCATAGGCTAACAAAAGGCATCAGGTCCCAGGGAGTGGAAATAAAAGCGGCCAGGCGATCTGAGAGCGTAATTTGCTTGTCAATACATTTTCCCTGGCCAGCAGCACACGCACATACGGCTGCTTGTCAGCACGCATCCCAACACAGCGAGTAATTTCACTCAATGCACCCTGACAGATTGGCCCTCGTCTGCAAGTCACCAGAGAAAAGCTGCTCAAACTATTCCCCAGACCGCATGCCTCTCTTCATTAAGACCCTCTCAGGGTTCAGGATGAGCCAGGCATGGCCTCCAAACAATGGCTCCATCCCCTAGTGTCGTCTTCCAATTAGAACTGACACCTCTCACCTCCAGGCGGAAATTGTGTTCAGATTGTAGCCACACAGTCAGGCAGTCTAAAAAGAATTATCCTAATTCTACAAAAGAATTCGATTTTATTTTTTGTCTCTTTGAATTGGCATTTAATTTGCCAGCGTACAAGATCACCCTACATCAATTGCTTAGAGGAAAACAATTTCCTTAAAGCCATTCTCTCCTTGATATATTGTTTTGCCATTGGGTTCTATACAAATCTGAAGTCAACTTGTGAGAGGCCTGTTTTTCATCATTGGAAGCAGGCTTGTGGGTTTAAGCAGTCCTAAAGTAAAGCATCATGAGATAAAGCAGAACATCTGGGTCCTCCATGTGGCATATTATAGAGGGAGCAAACACAAATGGGACCTACTGACCCCCCTTCTCTTTCCTCCTTCCTCCTGTTTTTCTGTTCCTCACTCTATTATTTTGAGCATTTTTTGGAATCTTAACAGAATCTTAACAGATTCTTCTCTCACACTCCTATTTCTTGACTTTTTTGTGTGATATATTTAAAACATTGTGCATATAATTAGAGAAGGAAGCTGGTACTTCAGTGGACATTCTAAGCAGTCTGTAATCAGACTCGTCTTATTGATTTGATTTCCTTATTTCAGATGGGATGCCAGCAGTACTTGTAACACTTAAAGCTTTTATTTGACTCAGAAAGTTGGCTAAAAAGTTCTAATTCATAATGATGTTGCAACAGGCAGTGCAACAAAATATTTAGCTTTAATAATGACATTCAGTAAAGGCCAAAATAAATCAAGGGAAGCGCTGTGAAGAAAATACAATGCCACAATCACAGACATTCCTATATAAGTGGGATTACATTTCTCTGAGGACACAGAGTTTTTTCAGAGGAAGAACATTTTTGAGAGGAAGAAAAATATTAGGTAATTTTGCTGCATCATTTTTTAAATAAGGGTTGCGTGGGAAAAACCCAGCCACGTTCAATTCAGACTGAATTAGAATCACAAAGTAGGTCTGTAAAACAAAATTTCCTAACCTCCTCAGGGAAAACTTGTCCCATCTGGATAGAGCTTTTGTCACATTTGTATGGTTATTAATTGTTAGAATAAAATGTCATATTTCTGTCTTTATTCAATTAAAAACTGTATCTCAGTATCTAATGGTGCCTCACATCGTTCTCTCATTACTGCTGAAATGGACACATTTAAGGCTGGGCTAGTGCTTCAAAGCAGTGTTGAGGGTCAGGCAAACTTCTTGGTTTTAGGAGATGATGGAGAAGAGGAAATACTGTGTTATCTTTTGTTTGGATGCTCATGTCTCAGCGTTCCGGATGTGTGGAGGGAGCAGAGCTTTCTGCCACAGCTAACAAGTGGAGCACTTCTGACTATGAGCTGCAGAAATGAGAGCGAACAGCTGCTGGTGTGATTGAGGAAGAGAGGAGAGAGAGAGAAGGAGTGGCGCGTGCTGTGCGTGACAGACTCCAGAGACGCAGCCAGAAGACGAGAGGCGGTATAAGCGGGGCAGAGGTGCTGATGGGTGGAATAGGTGGACATCTGGATGGTTAGATGGCTGGATAGAATTGTAAAACAGAAGATCAGATGGACGGAAAGAGCCAAGTAAAGAAGACAGAGAGCTAGCTGGCTTGCTTGCTTAAAGCACCATGATTAATGCTAGCATTTGCTGTTATAGAAGGAACACACAGTAGACATCATAGCATTAACATCTATTTGAGTTAGTGAAGCAATGTAAGGAAATAGAAGAAATTAGAATGGTTTGAGAGGGGGAAAGGAGAAATGAACGAGGGTGCAGGCTGGGTGCCAGCAGATGGGACAGATGTCTGCCCATACTGGAAAGCACTGGGGCAGAGCGTCAGCGCGTCCCTACTTCCCTTTTCTGACATCTGGGCCAGCTTGGGTCAGCCCGCCTGCCTTGGGCAATGAGCCTGGACAAGCCTTGTGGCAAACGGATGCAGACGCCCTAATGTTACCGCAATGGCAGAGTCACCCATGCAGTAGTAACATGGTCCTCTCCCCACGTTACCGCTCTCAGCTGTGCCCATACAGACAGGGGAGAAGGACGTACACACACACAAAGGCAAGTGTATGTAGTTTAGTGTGTATAGCATGTTTATGTTTAACATATGATAATGTAACAGTGGGGTCTTTTGGCCTCATGGATTCATCTCAGTGAGCTCAGACTGGGGCCTGTGCGGATAAGTTAGAGCGAGAGTCATGCACCATTATAGCTGGAAGCAGTAAAATTGGCAAAATCTGCCACTGTATTTCACAGCATCTGCCAGAGAGCAGTCAGCCCCTCTCTTTAGGAACAAACGAGAGACTGAAGTTGTTTTCTTCTGCCGCAACGGGCTGTTTGCCTGTCATTTGTGCTCCCATCGCTAAAGATTCAAATTCTGTGTTTTATGAGCCGTTTTATTTTGCAGTTTTGTTACGTTAGTTCACAGGGACAAATATTTAGAAAATAAACACACAAATGCTGCGGACCTTAAGGGTATAGTGCGTTTTTTGTACAAAATCCTTTCTTAAATCAGTGTTTTTGCTGTGTTTTGTTTTTAGTGTAATGAAATCAGCATACAGATTTTTATAGTTCAAGAGGCCATTCACACAAATTTCACATTGGAAAAACAGCTAGGCACAGTGGAATTGATTAGAACATAATGTAGGTATCTAAAGATGTCTTTTAAAGCTGGTCTTCTCAGTTCGACCTGACAAACAATTAAGACTGACGAATGATGCATCCTGTGCCAATGACCCACTGACATAGTGTTTTTGTACATAAACTAGGGTTTGATTATAAAAATGCGAAAAACATTTCACAACCTTGCTTCTTGGTTTATAAACAGTTTATGCTGAGCGTTTACATACCTCCACACAGAGGTGAAAGGCAAGTGTCCCTGACTTGAAGCAGAGTGCTGATGCATCCAGAGCTTGCTCTGAAAGTGTTGGGTAATCTGGATGATCTGCGAATACTGTTGTTGCAGGCAGAAACAGCGAACCCTCTCATTTAACCTCTTCCGTCTCCAGAGGGGTTCCTTTTAATTATCAAAGGCTAACGGTCTGACCTTGGGTTGGACCCCACTCATTTGGAATCCACGGACTGTGAGATAGGCTTGGTTCATATGGGCGAGGGTGAGAGAGGGAGGTGGGAGACATTAGTGGTGCTGTGTGTGTGCACGGACTGCGGGCGAGCGAATTGAAAAGCCCCATTTCCAGAGCCTCTCTCTAACTAAGCTGTATAGCAGCGAGTCATTTAATGCTCAAGTGGACAAAGGTATTACCTGAGTCACTGGGGTGGATCAGACCTTTTCTCTGCAGGCCTTTCTGAAACCACATGCTGAGAGCAGCTCAACATCTTTGCTTCTCTTTTCTGTATCTCGCACTCGGCCTCTCTCTTTCTCTCTCTAGTGTTCTGTCCCCGTCGGGCTCCCATTTCCTCCAAGCCAGCAGCTTCAGTACACACTGTAATAGCTCTCCACTGTGTAAGATTGCTGCTTATACACCACTTTGTACGTGTGCTGGTGTTAGCATGTGTGTGTTTTTAGGTAGCGTAGGAAGAAGTGCTTGTCTTTTGTTCCTTTCTCAAATTGTGAATGAAGACAAAACCCAATTCTTCAAGGGATTCTGGGTAGTCTGGGGATTTACATCCAGCTTTAATAAGAAATGCAAAATAAATGATGCAAGTACAAATAAATCTTAATATGGTAATTATATATCATTTGTATTATGTATACATTTATTGCTGGAATATATACAGCATTAGATGTTTAGGAGTAAAGGATAATGTACACAGAATGCAGTGATTGACATCAGATGTTTCAGACAGCTGAGTAATAAAAAAACATAATGTTTTCATAAAAATACTGCGGAAATATGACCTTTCACTCTTCATTTGTAAAACAGAAATAGTGGAAGCTTTATAATTATAGCTAGATTTAGAGCAGGCCTACATTACATGTGGTTTTCTGCCTTTCTGTCAGTTTGCATTGAGACAGTAGACAGTATTAACTGCAGTGTTCAGCATGGAGGATGATGGGATTGATCTTCCTCAGCTTCTTAGTTTTGTGGGGCAGGGGGCATGAGGCCAGCTCGTCCCAGCTGCCCTGTTCCCTGTTTGGCCATTGACTTTCAGCATGACCCTCATTAGCGTTGGCCCAGTCTGCTGTGGAGACCCCACAGTATGGCTGGAGGAGAGAGAGAGGAGGCCCAGTGGAGCAGCCCTGCTTTTTCCTGCACATGCCCTTCAGACAGACACTACAACATGTGTCCTCTTACACATGTCCACATCAGCATTCTCTTTTTTCTGTTTGTGTCCTGACCCTTCCCGCCCTTGACAATGAGAGGTGCTTTACAGTCACACCTCTATGTCTCAACCTGTGTTAGTATTTATTGTTCTTTTACTGTGTCTTCTGGCTGATAGGGGTGCTTTACTCTTAACCCTGTGGCTTTGACCCACTAATCAGGCCTCACAAAAGACAGACCAACTGGCTCTAATTTGAAGCAAAAGCCAATTAACGCGCTTTCTCCGGAACAATAAAGTTCTTCCCAAGTGAGTCCCTCTGCTCATCCACAGCAGAGCTGTTAACAAACATCTGTCCAGCAGACCAGTGCAAGAGCTTCCTCTCTCCTTCTTTTTCTTTTATAAAAGTATGTAAACACAATGGTATGTAAACACAAAGTACAGTACACACTCACTAGAACCACACATATACTTAATACCTGTAGAGATAAAGAATAGAAATTATGTTTATAACTTTGCAGGACAAAGGCTTTCTGTTTATGCAGTGATATCACTGTGCAAACCTAATCAGCCTGCCATTTCCTCCGCCCGTGTGTCGCTGGTTGCCCCAGGTCTCCTGCAGAAGAATGACCCTTTGTGAGGCACTAATGTGCAAGCATTTAACTTTGGTACCGGAGAGCATTTTAGTGTTTATATCTCCTGATACATGTAGACACAAAGCGCTTTGTCTGGGTTCAGGGTTTTCTGTCTGAGTGGTTGAGGTAGGCCGGGCCACTGATGCTGGTGCCACTTTTTCCATTTCAGACAAATGGAGTCCTTATGTAGACCAGTAAGGAAAGGAAATGAGAGCAGAGAGAGGGCAAACACGCCCGGGTACATATGCGTTCAAGAAACCCTCTGTGCTTTTTTCAGCTTTAAAATACAGCGACTGTGGCTGTAATAACAAATGAAGAATGGTAACCGCTATTTTTGGCAAGGATTGAAAACTGGCCTAAATGTTGTCATTGTAGTTTGGGGGCCGACTTATGCATGCCAGAGCAACAAGGGTGCAATTTTATGTGTCACTCAGTTCAGGGAGGTTATGAAATCCACTTAGTGTGATCCAGTGTCAGAAATGTACTGTTTGGGGAAAGGAATATTAGCAATCCATCGCCGAACGACTGATTTTCAGTCTGGCATTTTTAACTTTCACGATGGCTAAAATTATAAAATATAATTTGGCTATTATGGCTAAAAATACATTTAAATTAACAAATAGAACATTAACTGTATATAACTCTCAAGATAACATAATGCAAAAACAATGCTAAAATACGTTTTATATCATTTATAGGATCAGTCCATATGTTTTTATACAGATTATACGGTTTACTACTGTAACCACAGTAAATTTTAATGTAATCACTGTTTTGGGAGTTTAGTGTTTTAGAATGTATTATCTTTTTTAAACATTATCTACTTTTGTTTTTAAACACCACTCTGATCTGTCTCTGATCCTGCAAAAAAATAATTAATACAATAAAAAACTGACATTAGTTAGGTTACACAAATATTATTAAACCCATCCAACAAATAAAAAAACAGAAGAATACACATTTTGATTCCTACACTTTAAATATTGGGGCATTTTGTCATGTAAACTTGCCTACTACAGTATATGCATTAGTTCATTTTTCACCCTTCTCTGAATCCTGCTATTTAATGTAAAAGACAAAAGACAATACAAGCATTTACCTGTTCGCTAATCAATATTTGCCTGAGGGAAAGCAGAAGTGGATATACAGTAGCTCCATTCTCACTTGAGAGCATGAAATGAAGTATGGATCGTTCTCCACATCTGTGAATAATACACAGTGCTAAAATAAATGTCAATACGAACTGTTGTACATGTTATATTTAATTGTTCCTTTTGATCTAATGCAACTCTGTTTTTTATGCAGTTGTACTTATAGTCTGCCTGGTTTGACCACTCTGCTGAAGTAAAAATCATTCTCAATAGGTCATTCTCGACAGATGATTAGTCTCTGTCTAAAATCTAGAGCTCCCACACACACTTTCTCTCTTCACTTCCGATAAATGATTGACACGTAGCGCTTCAGCACACTGAATCCATACAGCTGGAAGGTTGCTGATGAGAGCCAGCGCATTGACTGTGGGACAATGAAAATAAGCAGAATAACATGAATTTCTTTATGTAAGGTTTCCTGTCCTAATGAGCGTCTTTGATAAGCCGACTTATGGAAACCTGACTACCTTAAGTTTGTGTAACTTTGTTTAAGGGAACGTGTTGTGCGCGATAGAAGTGGGGAACCTCAGGTGTCTGTGTCGTCTATGTAGTGACTCAAAAAGGCACCAATTAAAGTAAAAGAGGTTTACTGGGGGAAGAGAGGGGAAGGAAATCAGATCTAGAGAGGCAGCTAGTCTGAAAATCTTGTGTGATGAGTGGAAAAAAGTGGCTCCAAGTCTCTTGTATGCGTGCCATTGCTGTGTGGTTTTTTGGGCTGCTGTCTCTCTCTGGATCCAGGCTTTGATATAAAGTTAGACCTTTGATGCAGCTTCTATGCTGGGATGGAAAGGGAGAAAGAAATGCAGGAGGGAAAAAGAGAGAGAGAATAAAAGCTTTGAATGGTGTCTGGCTTTGGATGTTAACGCCTTGTGGGTTGTCTCTCTCCATACAGCAACTCTACGCCGCCCAGCTGGCCAGCATGCAGGTCTCTCCAGGAGCCAAAATGCCTCCACTACCCCAGCCCCCTAATTCTGGTGGGCCCATCTCCCCCTCTGGCTTGAAGAACGAGAAGAGGGCTTCTACCCCCCTCACTCAAGTCAAGGTAAGGTCCCGGCCTGGTCTGGTGCTTGACCAATTTTCTCCACTTCCTCTGTTCACTAAATCAGCTGTGGTAGGTACTGCAGCATGCTACTGCCGGTTCTCCTCTCACTCCGAGCCATCAATCTGGGTTGCTTTTACAAGGCACTGGCTCTCTCAAGCAGAACTCTGTGGACAGGGTTGCTATGGCTTTCCCTGCTCCTGGAGAGCAATTTTTGGAACACATGGTTTCATAGAGACTGGCCACATTTTTTTTACTTGGCCAGAACAAAGGCAATGACATCAGAGGCACATAATCTAAATATATTGATGAGGCTAAAATGATGTGATGAGTCTTTTTTTTGTTTCTTTTATAGGATCAACAGTAGGGTACTAGCAGTACATGGCTTTTTCCACCAGTCTTCGGCACAGCACAGAGGCTGTATACATCATTATCATCTGTTTTTTGTGTCCCTGCTGTAACTTAAAACATTTGCACATTTGGAAAAGTTTAGGTTAATATCACAATAGAACAGGGGATAAATCATAAAGCTGAACGGTAGTGTGTGCGTAGCGCTGTGATCTTCCTCAGTCTGCTCAGCTAAGTAGCTCCTCCGGGGCTTTTGGAGCTGTGCCCTTGGAGAGCACTGCCACATATCAAAATCTCAGTCTCTTTTCAGAGCAGACGCTAAGATCATTGAAAATTACAGTAAGCCGGTCTTAAACTGCATAATTGGACGGGCATTTTCAGACATGCAGAGTCAACACTGTCAGCCCTGTAGCTCTTATTCAAATCGTTTAAACGACACATGTTGTACGAGACTCATAATCTTTTTAATCTTAATATTGATTAAAAAGACGTTGCATGATTTTTGCCCTGTTAGCTCCATATGTGGATATGTTGTGCTTAATTAGCTAGCAGTCTGTTTGTTTGTCTAGTTGAGGCATAATTGAACGACAAACTGTTGTTGGCAGTCAGATTTTTAAAGGGCTGGGGGCAGTCTCTGTATGTGGCCCATCTGTTTGGACACTGCCAGTGAAATCTTTTTTAACCTACTTAGACTTGGAGAGATTTACTGTTATCGTAAACTGCTAAAATGACAGTTGCTAACTGATTGTTTTTCGATTAGATGCATTTAATATGATTAAATGGTTTTAATTAATGACAATTCAGGTTTTGCATTGTTTTGTATGAATGTATAAATATATTTATTGTTATGTAGTTATTTATTATATTTTCTCTTATTTTTGTATTAATATTTTAACATATAACAGTGTCAGCTGCATGGCAATGTAACCACAGAACACACATATAAAAACACTATGTAATTGTGGGGACCTGTTGATTTGTTTTAAAATGTTTTAAAACTAATTAACTAACTCTAAACTTTTACAATCTTACAGGTAATATTAAATATTATTTAGACCTCCATGAACCTTTTTTCTCGTAAGGACCTTGGGACAGTTCCCTAAATGTCTTTGTACCCACACACGTGATAGTAACATGTTCAGCCATAATTTCATAAGCTTACTAGCAATATTGAATTAAAAACAGGCTAAATTAACCGTTTACCGTTTCTCTCAGCCCAAAAGCAGGTGAGGAGATAAAGATGTGTGTTCAGACAGAGTGGGTTTTAATTATCCTGAACAAAGCCTGGCCCTCGCTACACTGAGGACCTACAGCGTGGCACAGATCCTGACAATGAATACAGAACCCATGTCTTGGGGGACTTGGGCTAATTAGTCTGCAGTAATAGCCTCTGATGCATTGTCTTTTATGTGAGGTAGTAAGCATCTCTCTATTTGGTGTCCCTGTTTTAACAGAAGCTTTGTGTCTTTTATGAACAGGAGGAGGGAACACAGCCTCTCAACCTTTCTGCACGCCCCAAAACAGCTGAGCCGGTCAAATCTCCCACATCCCCAACACAGAGCCTCTTCCCAGGCAGCAAGAGCAGCCCGAACAGTTTGTCTAAGAGTGGAGGGATCCCCAGCCCTATCGGAGGCATGGGCCGCGGCTCATCTCTGGGTAAAACTAAAGATTTTCTCTACATTTAGATTTGGAATTCATTCTGTTTTATTACTACCTTTTATGCAGCAAAATATTTCTGAATTACAAAGATAATCACAGTGGAGAGACTAGGCTAATTGTATATTTCTGATTCTTTGTAGTGTGCAGTCTGAGTTTTAACACACTCCTACTGACACACTCCCTACTCATAATCTCTTTTAGATGCAGCCATTTTAACTGCTGTAGTGTAAAGTAATGGATGTCATTGCTGTATATATTTCTTTTTAAAGCTTGTAGTTCATCTCTCATATTAAGATTTTTTTTCCGGAAGCTGCTACTAACAGTTACTAAAAACAGTCTTTCATTAAACGACACTGTGTTGTTGAGCAGCTTTCATTTCCCTCCTTCTCTTGGAGTTGGGCTTTGAACACAGGCTTGGTGTTTGTTTTTCTACTATTTCCGAGATTTAACTGCCATCCCGCCTCACCTCACTTTGATCCACTAATTACAGAAAGGCGACACACACTGAGATTGCTCCCTTAGTTTCCTGCTCCCCCCACACACTGTTGGCCACACTTACAGTACACATGCAGACTGTAAGCACAAAGGCTGATAACAAGACCTCCTATATTTTATGTTTCACAACATGGCCAAGTACTGTACTGAGGTTAAATTGAGTTATGGACTCCTCATAAAAAAAGCTTAGTTTAATTTAAAAATGAAAATTAAAACATGCCATGGTATAACATGATTTCTGTTTTATTTATTTAACTTTTAATCCCTTTATTTATTCAACACAAAATCAAAATTCAAAAACACGTTTAAGTATGCCAATGCTCAGTAACCTTTAGAATGGGACTTGTCTTCACATGATAATTCTATGTTTCTGGCTATCTTTGTTATGTTACCAGAAACATTTATAGTGTATATTCATATACAAATGAAGTTTCCATTGAACGGACAAATTTATCACCATAAAGTGAAGTTAATTAAGTGAAATCACTTAACTAAACTGTTGGGTGTAAGGACCCTCATAAGAAACCTTACACAATTCATACACGATACAATACCACACTTTTTTGTATTCACAAGAGATTTGTCTCTACAGACATTCTGTCCAGCCTGAACTCTACAGCATTGTTTGGAGATCAGGATGCAGTGATGAAGGCCATCCAGGAGGCGAGGAAGATGAGGGAGCAGATTCAGAGAGAGCAGCTACAGCATCAGCAGCAGGGAATGGAAGCTAAGCTCTCTGCCCTCACCGGCATGAGCCTGAACAACTGCAGAGCTGATAAGGTGAGTTCCTTCAACATCTTCACAGCAGCCGTTTCTCATTTCTGCTCTTTTCGCCTAAGGGCATGACAACAGCCAAAGCAAGAGGACTTGAGCCCTAAAAATGTTTTTCCAAGATGATCTTTAAAACCAATCAAGTCTTTGAAGCATGTCCAAAGGAGTGTCTTTGATTGGCATTGGCAGGGTAGATGGCGGATCAGTGCATTTGCGAGCGAGGACCATCACGGTCCTCTGGTGACTGGCCTGCGCGGGTTCAAACTGTGATGTCTCTGCCCAATTAAAGCATACAGGCGGCCCTCCTCAGCCCCTAGCGTGGGACAGGCCAACTTTGTACCAGGAGCGGGCGTTCTCTCAGGGATTCCTTTTAAAAATATCTTCAATCAATGAGTCAATCAAGGAGCAGAAAAACAGACACCACTACCATCTGATTGATGCCATATTGCCAGTTGGCTGTGAGAGGCAGGCAGGAACTGGGAGTGGAGGCTCATTAATTTTTCAGCCCTTGATTACTTTCAACCAGCATCTTAAAGTAGGCCAATGTATATGTAAAAAAGTAGAAATATTATTTTTCAATCAACCTAGAAGTTAGGGTGAAAGACTTGTGCCCAGATGCAGGTGGCCAGACGAGTCCTCAATAAAGAGCATAATAATGCTAAATTGCTCTTTTCCCCACCCGGATGAAACAAACATTAGTGGCGTTAAGCTGAAAGCTTCAAATTCCCAGTTGTTATCTGTGACGTCCCAAGACTGAGTCATTTTTTTTATTGTTTTTGCTTCTCACAGCACAGTAATTCACTTTACCTTTTTACTGCCCACAACGGCATTGTGGAAGCCATAATCTTGTTTTCTTAAACACAATGGCTAACTCTACGACATTATAAATGGAGATATCACCTAAGTTACTGTATTATGTGCTATTCTTTTAAGATTTCACGTTCTTTGTTTGTGTTCTTTGGAGGTGGGTATGGTATGTGAACGTGCAGCCATCACCTGTGGCAGTCTCCCTCCCTTCCCCTTTTTCCATTCTACCTTCACCAGCCTCAACTCATCCTCTCCTGTTCTCTTTACCTCCCAAACTCGCTCCGGGGTTAGCTCATGGTCAGCCAAACACAAGAATATGCCGCTACACGACATGAATGTTGCGCCAACAATAGCTGAAAAGAAACGTTTGTCAACAGGCAGCACACACCTATGCCTGCATTGTTCTTACCAGGCAGAGCTTAACGCTTTTTTCTTTTCCTCTTTTGTTCGGGGCTGAGTTTTGTCTTTGCATGATTGTGAGGCCCTGCCTTTTCACATGGTTATTTGGGCAGCTCGGCTCAGGTAAGCTTTGAATGTTTTTATAAGTGGGGAGGAAATCAGGTTGAAGTCTCCTGTCTCCCTATATCCACTCCCCACCCCCCCATAAGCCCCATGCCCTGAAGAAAAAGACATTATGCTCAAGGCTAAATTTGTTTTCCCTAAAGGACTTTGATGTAAGGGCAAAGTAATTCTGGGCAGCTGACATTGCAAAGATCTGCTGTCTTTGACAGGAGCAGAGGAGGGAACAACAAATAATAATTAGGTGTTCTATCAGTGGGAAAATATGACTGGTATGTTTGGATTATCATTGTTGCTATAGGTTACTGCGCACATCACAAAGACTTCTTGCTTTATTGAAGTCAATAGGGCATCGTTTGCGAAGACTTTCTCTTTTTTAATTCATTCGCCTCATCTGAGATGGCAGTTGCTCCCGCATTTGAGAATATAACTTTATGACCTTTACCTTAAAATCCTAAAAAAGAAAATGGCAAGTCTAGTGTAGTGTAATGTCTCTTAGAAGTCTGTCTGCATCTGATGATATCATCAAGGCAGTTCCACCTCAGTCTGTTGCTATGCCAAACAGACTTATTGATGTTACAAACAACCAGAGGCCAAACAGAAGCTGTATTTTTACTGCATACAGTATGTCTCTTAATTGATCATTCTAATGCAATTCTGATAAAGTAGCTAATTTGAATTCAGCCATTAATTATTCCTAACGTAATCTACAAAATATGATTTACATTTTCTGTATTGTTACATAACATCTCAGAATACTTCATTAATATCTAAAAGCCAGTGAAAAGTTAAGGGCAAACCAATGCCCTCCAGCCATATGTTTCTACGGGGACACTTTACATGTCATAGGAAGAGCTACTTACAGCTATGTACAAAACAGTAATGAACTGTCTGTTGTATATCACCTGGCTTTGCCAGTAGTCGGACAGGCGGTCTGCACTGCTGCTCGTGCCTGATGGTGTAAAAAAGGCCCGTAAGTGTTGCAGATAAAAGCTTTCACTTTGGTCAGTTTCAGAATATTAATATTTCAGCACATTGCCTCACCTGACATAAATACTGGACACCCTTTAATAACTGCCTTCCAGTCTGCTGTTTGGAAGTTTATCATAGTGAAAGCTTACATGGAAGATTCTAGAAAGGTAACATAAATGGGATTAAGGAGAGGTTAACATCATCTACTGGGGCTGTTGGTGGGGGATATTAAATATTGATTTATCCCGGTGTAATGACTGAGCTGCAGAGTGGAGCTAAGTGCTGCTTACAGATGGATCAATTCATCTTTTAATACAAAGTGTGTCCGCAGAACACAATGGAATGACCTGCATCCATTTCTTTTCATCTCATACACAGTCACTTCCTTGTCTCGCACCTCTCTCTCACCTTCTCTCTCTCTCTCTCTCTCTCTCTGTCTCCCTCTTTCGCTGTCTCTTTCTTTCTTTTCTGCCCTCTGAGATATGGAAAGATATGGAAGAGGAATGTCCTTTGAGTCTTCTGTCTTTTAGGTGTATGTGTAAAATATTCATGTTTTACTGTTTGCTTGCTTGTTTTCTATTTGTCTTTTTTATGTCCCATCAGCAAAAGAAAAGCTTTTATGGGATCTCTAACAATTTGCTTTTTTGTCAAATATTTATTACTTGTATTATTGTCTGCAGAGAGCAATTACTCCACTTTATTATTTATTTGTCCCAGTACATTTTAACTCTGGAACAGGGCTTTGAGTTCTTTGAGTACTTTTTTATGTGCTACTTTTAATATAATAACTGTAACTCCTTTTTTACATTTTAAAAATTACATTTTACAAGCCACGTAATGACAAGGTTCCAACACTTTGGAAAGAGGCCAGATTTTGATTTTAGATATCGCTCTTGCTAATAACCTAGTTTTCGACAGATGGTGCAGTCCAACAGGCTTTGGTGAGGAGATAAAATATATTCTTGTGCTGACACTTCCCAAACTGGAATCAAAGGGTGAAAGGCCAGTGTATTAACCTATTGAACATTCGCGTGGCTCCACGCCCCCTCCTCTCACCTACATTATTGATGAGAGGAATATTCACTTTTCTCAAATCCCAGTGCACAGGGCCACAAACATTTAAATGGAGCTTTGCTCACTCGCCTCGAAATCCTCACCCCCTACCTTTACACCCAAAGCCAATGTTTGCCCTCCTTCCCCTCCCTGTGTGTGTTAGGGCTCTATTCACGCTTCCCTTTACAAAGACTTGGGGTATAATCTTGTCTGGTCTGCAGCCCTGGAAGCAATTTTCTACCCCTTTTTCTGCTGCTGTCTTGGAAATTGCCAGCATAGGTTATTTTTGGCTGCAAAGTAAATCCTGCCATACATGGCTTTGGCCGTCCAAAATTTGATTATATTCTGAACTCAGGCACCGCTCATAGCCAGCAAGTGCCATTGTTGAGTATTGCTTACATTAAATCTTTGTTCCAATTGTTCGGATGTTCCAGAAAATAAAAATACTGCCTTTTTAGTGACTCTGTGTGTTTGAACGTTGTGTGTGTGTGTCCCAGGCCCGTTCTGAAACAATGCCACTCACACTTATTTTTACTTTTTCTTATTCCTTAGTGGGACATGACCAAAGCCCAGCTGTGTGCCGATGGCCCTTGATTTTACACTGTGGCTGCATAAAATCACAAATGGCCAAAATAGGGCACTCATTCAAAAATGTAACAAGCCTCTATACTGCGGACCTGCATGGCTCTGCTTACGGCAGATATGATACTACAAAGTCAGCGTAAAGAATAGGCTACAATGGGTCATTTATATGCCCCCATATTAGAACAGATCCCCTCCGAACTGATACATAAAGAAGCCTCTGTCTTCCAGATCATGCGATTTAGAGTGTCTGTTATTGTAAATAGATTGCATGATAAGAGCAGAGAAAGCAAGACTCTTAACAGATCCTTGAGGACTTAGTGAACAGTTCAGGGTCATTTCAAGCTGCAAACCCATAAAAATAAGATCCAGAGCGAATGATCTCGACACAGCAGGAATGGAAAACAGAAGTGCAGAATCCTTTCTTTTATAGCTGAGAGATGGACACATATAAAATGGTTCATTTCCCCAGTGATGTCAAAAGGTCAAATGTTGTGGGTAAATTCTCCAGTTCACAGTATAAGAGAGCGCATGTTTTTGGTTTAACATGCAGGGATTGTATAATCCACTGTGCAGAGCCTTGTGCTCTCCAAATTACAATAAATGGAGAGCACAAGGCTATTAGGGCTGCCTGACTCTTCATATCTTTAGATGAAGTTATGTACAGTAGATGAGGTCCATGTTGTGATTCTGTGATTGAATACCTACCGGTGGAAGGAGGTCACTGCCCCTACCGTGCTCTGCTAGTGGCCGCTCCTACGTCTGGGAGCCGGTGAACGTAGAATGCCTTTCGGGAATAAAAACAAGCGACCGCATAAAAGGAACTCTGGGCTCACCGCACAACTGCATGTGCTTTAGACTAAATGTTTCAAAACTACTAACTACTGGAAAGCTGCACAATTATAAATAACATTGTGATTGGTTACAGAGGGAATTGAAAGCAGATGAGGGGCAAAATAGATTTGCGCTATAGTGGTTTGTATTGGGCCCAGCCACAGACTTCTAAAATGGCTAAAGCAACCTATATTGTGCATACACAGTCTGCACTCATTGTATTATCCTTTCAAAGCCTCCCTTTATTCTTTGGATCTCTCAGCCAGGTGTGGAACCAACAGAAGACGTGTATTCTCTGTGTTCAGACTTCAGTCACTGACTTGATAGTGTTTCACTAGACCATTGTGTTTTTCTCATTTTTACCAGATTATGATACCTTGTGCACCTGGGCAGTTAAGGCAGATTACTAAATAGACTTGCACCTGCCAGGGTCAGTTCTACGTTCTGTTCAACCTGCTGATGCCTCTTCATCTATAAGTAGTGGGGGCGTATGCTCTTCTCGTTCCATTTTAAAACATCTGGATGCCCAAAATTGCCTCACAATTGCCATTATCTGGACGGCTGGAACAATCCAAGGCCATATGGCCAAAGCCGAGCTATTTTTACGAGAGGAAAAGCGTCACTCTATGGCAGCGCAAGGCATAAGTACAGGGTAGACACCAGCACAATGCGCTTCTGCCCGAAATACACCCTGCTACAGCCACATCTGCGGGCAGAGCTGCAGTCCTCAGGCGCATGTTCTGCGGCTGGTCTGATTAAAGCCTTCTCCGCTGCGCTGACATGGGCTCCTTGCTCTGGCTCCACTCCAGATGTTCAGAAGTTCCACCAGCCTTGCCATTGCTCCCTATGTGCAGCCTTCCTCTGTCGAAACAAAATGCATTCAGTAACCAAATTTAAGGATAGAGGGGGAAAAAAGGATAGCGGAGGGGAGATTATTGTGGGTGTCTTTTTCCACTTCAGCTCAGAACCGTGCGGTTATAATTTTAGATGTGGCAATGAACGGCTGCATGCTGAACTCATTTGAGAGAAAGGCCAGCCATGCGCCAGAGAGGTCGTGGTTAGCATGGGAGGGGCACAACGTGTACTGTGACTTTTCTTTTTTGCATTGTTAGTGTTTTATTTCTCCTTCCCTCACCACCCTTTCCTTTCTCCTTCGCTCTGGCCTTTTTGTACTTGTGGAGATTTTGGGGCTCCTGCCATCTTGCTGCTGTAATGCACATTATAAATATCCTTTATAGCACAATACAGAGCTACAAAGATGCACTTGTGAGCGTGCGCCCAGCCGGACAGGCCTTTCTTGGGACGATACACCCTTTACTGCTATACTGTGGCAAAGTGATCAGTAAAAATTTAATGACACCATAAAATAATAAAAATGCCATTGATTTATAACAGCACTTGATGCGGACAGTAGTAAAGCCATTTTAGACCATGTTCTTTTTCAAGTCTTTAAACAAAAAAGCCTGATGTTATGAATATAAATTATCCCTTTCGATAATTTTTGCCATGATGCTAATGCTACGATATAAATTACGATATAAAAGTTACAACCAATAAGTATATTAAACAGTATATTAAATTTAATGGAAATTCTTTGTGCAATGTTTGAAGGTGTGTGCATTTAGTTTTTATGTTCTTATTAACTTTTGCAATTACAGTCTTTTAATGTACACTGTAAACAGAGAATCTCCCATGTACACAGCAGTTCCTGTCCATGATAGAGCTCTCTTTTTTTCTCTCTCTCTCTCTCTCCATTTCTCTCCATTAAATGAAGATAGACATGAGACATAGAGGTGTCTGATCCCACTTTGTGCACAATAGTTCTTTGTTGACTCATTCTTTAATTAGTCTGTTAAAAAAGAGAAAGTTTAGCACCCAAAAAGTATTTAATGAAACTTAGTGATGGATGTGTCTTGTTCCCCAAACTGATGTTTAATGATCATGACTTTATAAAAGGGGTTGATTGATCAGAGAGCCAGCTGAGCGAAGAGGACAGAAGCAAGTAATTTATAACCCCACCCCCACGCTCTTCCACAGACACACACACACAACACTATATCACGCATACACACACCCACACACACACAGTTGTTAAGCCCTTCCCCAGTGGACTGTCCACAGCGCATCGCCCCTTGCTCGTGCGACTAATCGCACATCAGTCAATTTGTCATCGGGGGCTGCGCGCCTCTTTCATTAAGTGCAATAATGCGGGCTGGTGATGAATACAGCAGCGTAGGAGGCTTCACACGGAGCGTGGTGCGGCAAACTAGCGCTCCAACTCATCTTTACAAAGCCGCCTGGGCCCAGCAGGGACCGCTACATATGTCATAATTAGAAAACACTTAAATAAGCAAGGCAGAGTCAAGACAGGCAGCTCTTAATGACAGGCCATAAGCAGGTAGTGGTTAATTGTACATCAGAATCACTCAGATGGCCATAAATAATGATTGTTCCATCAAGCGTGGTGGGAAATTGCAGTACTTTCTCTCTCTCTGTCTGTCAGATACTTGTGCTGTGTGTTTGAGCAACAGTAATAGTTTTCTAAGAAGAGAAAGGAGGAAATAGGGTGATATGCAAAGTGCATTGAAGAAAATAAATCTTCAGGTAATATTGTTTTATTCTGACCAACAATATTGTGTGTGTGTGTGTGTGTGTGTGTGTGTTTGTGTATAACTCTGTTTTCACTGGGAATAAAACCCACAAGCTTAGTTTTGTGCTTAGCTGCACTCTCTCATTTGGACTACAGGGTAACGCTTGATAACAATGTTGTCAAGCATCATTTGCAGAAAAATAGAAAATTGTCTTTCTTTAACTTTATGGTTTTTAAACAGTCGCTGGCAGTGAAAGAGGTCAATTTAAAGTGACCTTAGGTGCAATAATCACAGAATTATCCCAAGTAATCCACTATTGTCACAGGCTATTGACAAGATGAGCTGGAGTGATAATCTTGTATCGTGTGAGGAGCTTCAATGCTCCACTGACTCCCCGGTGGCGGAAAAGAGCAGAAAACAAACAAACGAGCAAAACGCTTAAAGCAGCTCGGCTGAAAGATTAATGTGTAGGTTGGTATCCGTGTCTGCATGTGTGGCAGGGGAGCTGTTAGCATTGTGTTGGGAGCCGCCCGAGTGTTTGTTCAAAATGTGTGTGATTCTCTGAAGAATGAAAAAGACAATTGAAATACACCTTTTGCTCAAGATTGAGCACACACCCTGGGAGTAGAGCTAACACTCTGGGGCCGACTCATCGTACCGCGCCTCGCTTTTAGCCTCTTCAAGCCTCAGTCAGAGGGGGGAGAGATTACTCTCAGTCCTGCCGAGTCAAAGTGTCCATCTCCTTTTCGAGTCTTTAGAGAGAGAGAGAGATGAGGTCTCCGCTAATGCCCTACCTCTCTCATGGCAGAACTAGGTCATTTAACAATGGGCCTGGGCAGCAGTCGGCCTGCTCGCTCTGCATAATACATTAAGTGTAATGTGCTGCAACCATTCAGAGAGGCCCCCCGAAAGCTGTTATTTTATTCTGTAAATGTGCACGGACATGACATTTAATATTGTTGCACAGGCAAGGAATGACAGGGGTTTATTGTGCATCAAGTGCGACACGATGCCAAGTTTAATGTGAACAGAAAGCAACATGACAAAAGGGAAAACAACATATTCCTCCGAGCATGAGCCTTGAATAAATGATAGACAGGGAGCTTAGGGCGGCAGAGAAAGGGGTATGTACTGCAAGATTAGAGAGAGGGAAAAAAGTAGAACGTTTCACTGGAGGTCCCAAGCTGCATTGTGTGCTCAGGATTTTTCAGTGTGTTGTTTCTAAATCCTTTTTACAAGAGTGTTCCAGAGTCCTATCGGTACAAGTCTCTACAGATAGACGGTGAGAGACTATAGCTGTGATAAAGATAACCTGACGTGTGCTTGTCAAAATGCACGTGAGCATGATGCGTGTTTTATGTACACACTTATGCTGTCTCGTTGCTGCAAAGTAATTGATCTATGAATATTTTTCTTTTTTCAGACATGATGTTGTCAATGTATTTCATACGGGCTCATAAAACTAAGAGGAAAAAAACATCTGCCCTGCTAAAAACATAGCTGTTTTTTTGGTCTTATCTGAATTAAGCTGATCTAGCTGGATTTTCAACCTGGCTAAAATAGTCTTCCAGCAAAAAAACATTAAACAAACCAACAAACCAGGCAAACTGGCTTAGACTTGAAGTAACTTTTTTCAAGCAAAGTGTATGCAGCTAACTGTATGTGAACTAGTTTTGAACATTTCCTTTTGCATTTGCAGGAGAGATCTCATTATGAAAACCTGGGTCATCACTTGGGTAAACTAGGGGAGGATGGAAAGATCGGTCACAGGGTCATCGACCTCACCAGGCCAGAGGATTTTGAAGGTAGGTGTCTCTTCATCTAAAAAGAATAAATTCTCATTCGCCTCTCTTCTTTTTATGAACCTTTGCAAACCATGTGCCATTTATCTGATGCTGCCTGCTACTTGACTACAGTGAGGAATGAGGTCAGATACAGTTTAGTCACATGGTCAGATTGACGGAATTCCATAGGTGCTCAGTCAGTGTCAGGGGAAGTTGAAAGGACTAGTGCTGTATGCATGGGTGTATTGAAAGTTTTTCACAGCTAGTTGTGATTTGCTAGTTGATGACAAAGCGTTGGACAATGCTGGCCTTCCTCCAACTTGGGCTGCATTGACACAGTCTTGTGTTTGATGTGCTGGGCGCGGAGGTGCAAATTTTGATAGCACTTACTTGACAAGGCGTCATCTCCTTTTGTAGCCCTGTTAGTAAACAGTAGCGAGAAAAATTTATATGCACCAGTGTTTCCTTGTGTATAATATTTGTAACAGTTTCTATGGAAAACCAGAGCCAGAACACAGAGAGGGAAACACTTTAATTATCCTGAGAATGTAATGATAGATATTATCAAATTTATAATGTGAACAGTAAGCCTTTCCTGAAGATATAAACACAATTGTTTTGTTGTAAGTTAATGATTAGCCTCGCATAACTCAGTTTGTTTACAAGCTCTCTGAAGCATAAATTATTTATTTTGGCTGGGTAGAAATCAAATCCATAAATAGAGCTTTAGAGATGCAGTTTTTCTGGTCTGGCAGGATCATCTCTGACCAGACCAAAGCAGATTTCTGCCAAGAAGCCTGTCCCATCTCTCTCAGATTACTGAGAAAGTTGGATCGTAGGATCTACCTCATGATGGGAACTGCTCTCCTACAGGCTCCAGAGCAGTCAGGGGGCAGGGTTGAGGGCACACACATCCGAGGTGATGGGGTGTTCCTTTAATGTTCTAAGTGGAGGTGAGGGAACTGAGGTAATACCCCACCAGTTAACTCCCAGTTGGGAGAGGATTAGGAGCAGGCAGAGGCCACAGAGGTTTCCCGTCCCAGAGGGGAGTGGTGGACAGACGCCAGCCTGTGTGCTTAGAGCTCACCAAGAGCCATCGCCATCTCCGTCCCACAAACAAATTGAGATGAAGGATGTGAACAGCATTTTATGTTGATGCACCCCACATTAAATAGTCTCTTTTACAGGCAGAATGTGTTTACCCGTTGGGAAAGTGGAGTGTTTACTTGGGTGTTTTTGTGTTTAGAGCCTTTTTTGATAGACCAAGTCAAACAAATTCCATTCCACTCCCTGAAACATTTAAGGAATGTAAGTACTGCGTGTGTAATACCTACGATTAAAACAGGCAGTGCTTTATGGCTTTTCTTCTGCTTATTTACCACTAGGCTTGGTTTTATTACAGCGTTCTGTTTAGAAGCGTTGGAGCCTCATCACTAAGGCAAGCTACCCTTTTAATGCCCTTTAAATGATTTATCAACTGACTAGGAAACTACAGTTTGGGAATTTTTAGATTCCCAAAATTTACATTTTTTAACACTTTAACAGGACAAACAGACTCATACAGTAACTGGAATTGGGGCTAGAGGAAAATTACTGACTGGATATTACTGTGCCCGCAACAGCAATGTGCTTCCCTGTGTGGAGGTCCTGAAAAGACTTGTTATATTGAAAAAGGCTCAGGTGTAAAATGGCTCTCTGTCATTGCTGTAGCTCGCAGAAACCTTTAGGTTGCTTGAACTAATATTTGCGATGCACGCAGCAACCAAATTAACAGCTGCCAAAGTTCTAACGAGAGAGAGGTCGTTGGAAAATAACGGTGGGTTATGGAAATAGATAGAATTTCCTTCATTTTGCAGAAAGCCACGAGCCACATGCATCAGCTCACCGCAAAGTCATTAGGTCTTTTTAAGCTCACATGAAAAACATTAACTAATACCACAAAAGGCTTTAGTATGGCCCCTTTGTTCACTCGCATATGGCTGTGTATGAGTTTTGTTTGCCGAACGGGTCGGGTCGTGCATGTGTTTAAACTGTCTCTGTCAGAGAGGGGTCTTAGCAGAACAAAGGGTATGTTGAGAGATTTCTGGGGGCAGGAAGTCGAGGTAATAAAAGCATACTTTTTGTGACAATACTGGTCCAAGTGAACAGTGGTCAGGAATGATTAAGCTATGGTTGCTGTAAGCTGTAAGCTATGGTATTGTTTTATTGATGTATTTGGGTAAATTGTGGTATAAAGGTTGGCAATGGGCAAATTTGAAATATAAGTATATTACATTACACTTTGTGTACATCTGTTCAGACAAAAAGCAAGGTAAACACAGTAAACACATTACACAGTAATGTTTTTGTGTGTGCCTGTCTTTATAACAAAGACACACAGGAAGAGAACATATGTACATGTATGAGAGGGAATGAAACTCTTGTACTTGTGTTTTCCTAGTATTCCCACTGACGACCCTTTATTCAGTTTCAGTGTCACTATAGTCTCAAACGCTGCTTGTCAGCCCAGGTCTCCTTTCACCATCAGCTTCTGAGATAAGGAATTTAACAGCCACCCCCTCTTTAAAACCTAAAAACATTCAGAGCTGAATGCATGAGAAATAATAGCTTAAAGAAACATGTGGTAACATGTTGTGCTTTTGTCCCTTTTTTACTCGAACACACATACACACATGGCAAAATTCCATGTATCCAGCTGGGTAAAAACCAACAATTGGCATGTGAAAGTGGTGGGCTTATATCACATGTAAGTTGTAATGGTTTAATTAGTGGAATATGAGTGCTGACATGAATTAGGGAATTGAGCATTGTGTCATATTGGTCTGTGTACATTAATCTGCGCTCATCCTTGCGCTGGAGTCCTATTGTCCGCACTGAATACCTTTATGGAAAGGCGTCTCGTTCTTTATTTAATCATCGGCAGAAGAGGGCCTGACAGGCTTGCGTGATTGTTGCTTGTTTCACAGAACGGATTCTTGTGTGACAGTCTATGTGTGCCCTCAGAACAAAAGGCTAGCTGCAGCGAGAGGACCTGAGAGGCTCAGCCTTTTGGCTCTGTTCCGCGTACCGTCGAGCCTGGGCCTGCTGCAGACAGGTGTGCTGGGCCGCGGGGCCCCTTTCGCTCACACATTTTCACACAAGTGCTCCCTCTCTCAGTCTCTGTAATTCATACAGTCCCCCTCTGCTCTCCCTCCTGTTCACCGGGAGAGACAAATTAAATGGAGATTCTTGTATCGCTCTGTCATGTTGGGCAACGGGTCTCATAAATCACAATAAAGTCGATTAGACGCCTCCTGCCGTCTACCCCCACCCCGCCCTTATGCACCTCAGGGGGTCTCCCGTGGCATCCCAAAACATCTGCATTTATTTATACAATAACACACCTAACTAGGTTCCTAAAAGAGTCGTGCAGGGAGAAAGCATCAATTAATGCTAATTTGTAAATGTCAGAAGCATGTAAGCTATCTTTTATTAAACAACAACAACCTAAAAAAAAGCAATTTGTAAATTGTGCGTTGTGGATTTGGGTTGATGTTTGCGCGAGTTGACCCTGTTGCCAGCTCTTTGGTTGCTTTTAATTAAGGCACATCATGATTGCAGTGAAATGGGGGTTTAGGGACCACCCGTGTCTGCGAGCGGGGCTCCATGCCAGGGGCCGCCGCTTGCTTATCCCCACAGAGCACCAACAGCAGTCTCAAATGCCGTCTTAGTTCTCATTCCTGCGGTCCACTCAAATGATAGTGCTGAGTCTGTGTCTGCTTGCACACTACAGCAACAACAGGGCATGGGATGATTATTACAACCAGGCCCGGTCCCCCTCTCTATCTTGCTCTCTCACCACCTCTGTCAGTGGAAAAACTGAAAAATGGATCTGATCTGCAATTTACAAGCGCCGCTTCTACACATCCACAGTTCAGCTGCTGGTTGTGTGTCTTGCCACTACAAAATGTTGTGTCTCTTCCCCTTGTAAGCCGCTCACCTCTGCCTATATCTGCATGCATGCTAGTATATAAATTGCTGAATAAGTGTCAAAGTAATGGCACGGGACGAATCGTAAATTAGAACCGGTCATCTCTACCCCCTAAACAGACAGTGGCTGTTGTGCCTGGGTGAGGTAAGCCGAGCGAGAGAGAGGGAGAGAGTGATCGCTGGGTTGGCAAGGTAATGAATGCGTTCATCTGGCCCCAGCAGTCAGCAGATTGCCCCGCGTTGATGGATACTGTCAGCCCTACGCCACACTACATTTCATTGCACAATAAACATGGCTGTCAAAACCAAACAAAGTGAAATCAATTTATCCTGCACGGTGAACGCGTGCTAAATGAAATTAATGTACTGTGCGGGGAGCGGTGTGCAGGAATAATCCCTGCACCCCGGTGGCGTGCTCGCAGACTCTGCTGATAGAAGGGGGCAAGCTCCTGTTTCGATCTGGGAGGGCTAAAAAGGAAGCAGACGGTTGTAGTGTGTTTGGTGGTACAAAGTTATCACATGTTTGTGAGCTGTAAAGGTTTGCGCAGACATATGTGAGCGGCCGGGTGGTGCTGCCTTGCCTGTGACTGATGATTGAGGATCTTAGAGAGCCAGCCAAAGTAAGGTTTTACAGGCAAAGAGAGGGAGTCAGATGCCTATGGACCCTGACTGGTGAACCCTGACTGTGGGGAGATCCAAACTAAACCGGCCAGCCAGAAAAACAGCAGCCCTTTCTGTATTATGAATGTGCTGGTCTGATTGTTGAACATGACATGTGTAAATGGATCTTTAGGGCCCAGAGCATAGCCATTCTGCCCAGCAGGGCCTGGGGAATAGAGCCTCCTACTGGCTGCCTGAAACATAGACCTCATCTCTCTCAGGACCCCAGTCTGTCTGATGTTTGCATGGGTGTGTGTGAGAACAGAGAAGGTAACTCTTGGAAAGTCCACTGTGGCTTCTTTTCTCACTCCTCCCTCTCTAAGCAGCGCACTGCCCCTGAAATAATCTGTGTATCATATTTTAATAACAGCATAGTGCCAAGATCCAAGATTACGAGTTTTTATTTTGTTTATCAACACCATTGATAATAGAAATCAAAAGCAGGTACTGTGTGCCAAGACTTGAAAGTTTCAGGGTCCTAATGAATGCACATCACATGTGGATGATGAAATATTCATGGAGGATTCCAAGCCTTCTTATCCAGTTTTTGGATCATTAAAGATGTATCGTAGCATATGGAAAGGCTTTTTTTGTTTGTTTTATTTTTCAAGCCTTATTTATCAACATGTTTTTGTTTGTTGAAAAATTCATACAGCTTTTATTTAATTCTTTCACATCTTACATATAAAAGGAAGCAAATGCGAATGCAAACAGAATCATTTCCACTCTGCTGTAAAGTTAAATACAGAAACTGGGGGACACACATGCTGATTGTGAATGGCCTGATTGAGGAGTCACTCTCTGGAAGGCAGTCAGTTTACATTTGCCACTTTCTCATTATGTTAGTGTGTTAGGTTAGTAGTCATTTGGAAGACAGCTTTATTCAAAGCAATTTTCAGCACAATAGCATTCCCCCTGGAGCAAGCTGGGGTTGTAATAACAGTAGTTCATAGATCTAGATCCCTCGTGGGCTCTGAACCTATAACCTTTTGGTTACCAACCAAACCTTCCCACCACTTGTCCTGCCCTTTATCGCACTCTGTATGTGTAAGCACATTAAAATCAATGACATAGACATAGATGTCTCCTTAGGATTTTGGCACTGGCACTCTCCTCTAATTTCACCTTGATTACACAAACACTTATGCCGCATTTGTTATTTAGAGCAGTAGATAAATTATGACAGTCGCCCAGAAATATACAGCAGTTCGGATGTAGTAAACGAACGCTGAGACAAAATATTTAAAAGGCATTATAGTCCAGGTCCTCATCATCTGGTTTGAGCTAGTTTTCACTCATCAGGAGTTGCTCTACCAACAATGCCGTCTTGTTCTTCGCTCCAAAACATAAGCTCTTGCAGTCCAGCTGGATGGGCAGTCTGAAGTATGAAGTATGTCTGCAGGCCTCTTCGTATCCCCAAGCCCAGCTCTCTGGTTCAGCTCCAGTCACACTGATGTGTTGATGGATGCCCTGCACTACTAAGTTGATTAATGGTTTGCACCCACTCTCTTCTTCTTGCTCTGGTGTTCCTAGGGAGTAAGGAACTGAATGGCTCTGCAGATAAACCACATCAGTATTATTGTTGGCCAACAGGAGGCGCCAGCTCTACCGAGGCACGGGTCTACAGGGAACCCCGGGGAAGAAACAGCAACGAACCTCACATCAAACGGCCCATGAACGCCTTCATGGTCTGGGCCAAAGACGAGCGCCGCAAAATCCTGCAGGCCTTCCCAGACATGCACAACTCCAACATCAGCAAAATCTTGGGTAAGTCTAAGCCCCCAAATCAATCACAACCATCAGCCACGGTCGCCTGCATTAGCCTATCTGTTTTTATTGCAATGACGCTATGCTCCATAGGAATAAACTGAACCCCTGTCCAGGGTCTCTGCAGGAATGATTGTGATTGAGCTGAGGATGTTTATCTAAGGTTTACAATGCTTTTATAAATAGTTCTATAGAAAAGTGTAATTATATTTACAGTGTACAATATCTGTATATTATACTGTTATACAGACACATGCATTCATTAGAACAGCATTCAAAAACACTAAACACCCTTTAAGATAAAGGGAGGGACTTTTGTTACCACATTGAATCAGCCCACTGTTTCAGACCAAAACCTTAGATGACTAAAATGTAACTGAACTGCACCATTAACTAAGAAGGTATGTTTTATGTGGATAGACTTTTAACTCCATGTAACATAGTGGACCTTGAGTTGTGTGAAAAAATATGCAAATAAATAATAATATAACAATTTCTTCCCCCTTAGCAATCAATAGGCATATTCTTGATATTGCACATCTACTATGCAAAACATATACTATGAATATTATGTTTATGCTATTACCCTACCTGCCTTATCTTCTTTTGCAAATAATTCCATGCAATTCAGTATGTCTGGAACAGACGAGCGCGGTTAAACTTGATGGCGCACCGCCCGCGGGAGCAGCTCAATTAGATGGATTTAGTGGTTGTCACGTGGGTTACATGTTTGTCATGAAAAATGACAGGGCTAAATGGGTCTTGTCCCCCAGCCCAGGGAGTCAATAGATCACAGCAACTAAAAGTCCCGTCAGCTTGGACGTTCTGAAGGCTGGAGATATTTACTGGCCTGTTGTTTCTGCTAATGCAGCAATGGTAACAGTCACGCAGTTAGCCTTTATTCAAAACAGCAGTGCTCGCTGCAGAATAATGCAGCTAAATTGCTGTATGTGCAGTTATAAGTTCATTTTGTCACTAAATGTAGATGTGCAAAACCAAAACTGTACAAATGTTTTAAAATCCAAAATACAGATTTAAACTACATGATTGCTTTATGAAATTAATGGGAATAATATTATAAATTGTGACTCTAATACAGCACCAAATTCTAATCTAATATAAAAAACAGTGTTTTAGAAGTCATTATTTCTTTAAGGAAGGGGTTCATTTAATTCATTATAGAGCATTTTTTGCAGTAATTATATGATTATTAAATTTATTATACATATCCTAACATATAACCTCCTGTGATCATCAGGATCTCGCTGGAAGGCCATGACAAACCAGGAGAAACAGCCGTACTATGAGGAGCAGGCACGTCTAAGCAAGATCCACCTGGAGAAGTACCCCAACTACAAGTACAAGCCCCGACCCAAGCGCACCTGCATCATCGATGGCAAAAAGCTGCGCATAGGTGAATACAAGCAGATGATGAGGTCGAGGAGGCAGGAGATGAGGCAGTTCTTCACTGTGGGGTAGGTGCACGGTGAAAACGCCAGGAGGAACAGCAGGCAGCTGTCCGCCATGCGTTGCCCTGTGTACTCTTTAGCTCTTAATGAAGCCAGCTTAGAGCTCTCACAATAGGCAGGTAATGACTCCACACAGTGTGCCAGTTCCTGCAGTAAAGCCTGTGACCCTCTAATCAGGTTGATTGGAGTAATTCAGCCATTTAGCTCATTTAACTCTGCCTGTCATGTTATATGGCCCCTGCACTTGATTTTAATATACAGGATTTCAGGCAAGCAGGCAACCTTTTGTTGAGTACAGTCTCTTTGTGATTATACGCAGCGGTAACACTGACATTTATTTTTTTAACATACAGCCTCAGGATTTGATCTCGGGTTGAATTCCATTGACAAAATGGTATTTTCTTTCAGCTGCTTAAAAGTAGTGGTTTATCAAATTTAGACTGTAACAGGGGGCAGTGGGACTCGCGCAGCCATTATTTTAGGATATTAGGGTTGAGTATGAATGTAGGACTGTGAGGACTGTAGGGCAGATGTTTGGAGCTCAGCTCTATAATTTACTGCGTGTGGTGAGTGAAGAAAATGCCTGCTCCAGGTGTTTCCACTTCAACAGCAAGAAATACGAGCGCTGGAGTATCAATCAGCCTGTTAAAGATCAGGAGACTGTGTCTCTACCAACCAATTGGCTTTGTCGCCCTGAAAGAAATGAGTGTCATTTTCACAATCATTCCCAAATCGTTGTCACTGATTGAAAATAATTTTTACAGGGCTACTGGCTGGGGATGTTCCATTTACACCAGGGTTTTAAATCTAAGAGTTAAGAGCTGAGAGCTTTACGTTTTCGACCCACGTTTTGTGCACTTTCTTACATTCTTTCCATTCTCTAATTCCCCAAGACTGTAATTGTTTTTCGTGAGAAACATTAAACTTGTCATCCATCTCTTAAAAGCTCTTAAGCTTCTTTGAGCTTTGCAAGAAGTACAAAGGCTCCACTGGCACTTCATAAGCATAAATCTGTCTTTCCCCTGTTTCATTCTCCACCTCTGTATCAGGCAGCAGCCACAGACACAGATCCCCATCACCACCAGCGCAGGTGTTGTCTACCCTGGTGCCATAACCATGGCAACAACTACTCCCTCCCCTCACATGACGTCAGACTGCTCCAGTGCCTCGGCCAGCCCTGAGCCCACCATCCCCGTCATTCAGAGCACCTTCAACATGAAGATGGAACCTGGCACCATGGTGCCCAACGACCCAGTGAATGGAGAGGATGAGATGGACATGTACGAGGACTTTGAGGACGAGCCCAAATCGGACTACAGTAGTGAGAATGATACACAGGAGCCTGTCAGCACCAACTAAGGCTAAAACATCCAGCGAAGAACATCCCTATTTTATTAGAGGGAACTGAAGTAGACGAAGAAAAAAATAATGAACAAAGAAATCGAAAAAAAACTTGTTTCTGATGATATACATTTTGGGAGCCAGCATGCAGATGTGGCTCCTACAGATTTAACAGCTATTGGTCTTAAGTGTTTCTCCAAGTGTGAAACAATTTGATTGTGTTTTGTTTTCGCTTTTTTATTGTTATTTTATAGATTTTTTTTCTTGTGTTTTAATCATGGACATTGAACAATTTAGGGTGTTTCCTACCACATTTTAAATAATAGGACTTGACAATTGAAACATTTCATATGAATGGCATAACTCACAGTCTTACTTAAATTCATATGAATTTACACATGTATTTGTTGAAACCTTTTTCTTTTGAAGCGTATATTACTGTTTTTGATGGGATTCTATATCTCACTCAGGTATGCTGTACTAGCCAGCAGCTTGTGAATGTTTTAATCAGAACTATTTAGAATGAAAAAGACAACAAAACTTCATTTGACATTTCATAATGCAATAAAACTGAGAAAGTCCTTACATTTGCTAAACCATACAGGGAAAGCTTAAAACTCCCCGTTTTATTATTATTATTATAAAAGTCCAGATGTGCCAAACATATAAGCTTCCTGCTCTTAAATCTTAAAAATTTAAAGTCTTAAGGGAGAAACCGCATGAGTCTTGCATGAGACAATCCTCTCCTAGAACATAAAAAGTCCATGTTTCCTCTCTTCTCCATTGACTACCATTTAAAAATGTTTAGAAACTAAGAGTGTCATAGTTCTGTAGGAGGTTCAATGCAGTGATCGGCTGACAACCGGCCTCTGTCTCTTTCTGATCGCTCTAGTTCAGTGTTAGTCGCTCAGTTTTTAATCAAAGTGATTGTAATCAGGCCAGAATGCCAAGGGGCCAAATGGCATCCAATCTGCAGAATTGGACAGGCAGCAAAAGGCAGCTTTGGTGCATTACAATCACAAATTACTGTTGTACAATATGTACATGCACATTCTGCTAAACACTTTAGCCCCGTTTCCAGGGCAAAAGTTTTTTATTTACGCTTAAGTCTTGTGGACATTGTAAATCTTAACTGACAGAAGATAGTCTTAAAGCAGAGCATGACCTCTGGGCTTCTGCAATGTGTTTATCATTAAGTCTTAAGAGAACACCCATTAAATCTGGATGCTTGTTTTTGGCCAGTTATGCAAAGGAAAGAAAAATTTAAGTCACTAATAATGGTACTTATTGTTTGAAAAAAATATAAGTTGATACTGCCTATGTACTTACAGAATACCTTGATTTAAGGTAATTGTATTTAGAGTACATTTAATTTTTTATGAATCATTTAAAATGCCTGCTTACACTATAGATGCACAAAGACAAATCTGCAATTTTTGGCCCTTTAAATCATTCTACTTATACTGGATACTTTTTGAGCACTTGGAACAAAACGACAATAATCAAGACAACAAGAAAACAATTCTGTCATGAGAAAGCGTTTCCTTTGTGTTCAGATAGGCAGCACTGCGCTTCTACTAAATTATTTGTCAGTTCCAGCAGCAGAACAGATCTCAGGTTGTTTCATGTGGAAGGACAGCCAAGAAGCAGCTAGCGGTCAGGGCCTCTTGTTTTAGGCTTTGGCCCTACCGAAAGCTCCTACAGGGTATGTGCGCCATTCACCTCCATTCACCTGACCTCTGCCCAACACACACCCTGCCTCAAGGGGCTGCCATCTGGCTCCCAGCACCGGCCCATGCCCAAGAGAAGGTACCAGACAATGGAGATGAGGCCCATGTGGTTTATTGTGCTCTCTCTCCATCAAAGTGCGTACAGAAGGCCACGGCCAGAAGCAGCCACGAGGTGCTAGCGAGCAGATGGAACAAGTAGATCAAGCTGTGGGGGATTATTAAAATGACTGACGAGTCGGGATCATCTGAAATACAGCATTATTAATGCATGAGTCCCGCTATTTTCCCTTTGCCCTTGAACCTGTCTGTTTCATCAGTAACCCGGAGATTAGAATAGACAAGAAATGTCACAATGAGGCTGCTGGTCACTGCATTACCTCCAAAGGTCTAAAGGTACCAATAGGTTTTCAGCGCTTATATCTCCCAGCAGTTGAAGCATTCAATTTACTACTTAACGCCCCTCTTTGAAAAGCATTTACTAAATTCTTAGAAGTTTCAAGCACTTCTGAAGAAGCTTGTATTTGTACCTTTATTTTGTTTTAGTTTGTTGTGATTTTTATATAAGGTACAGTACATCTTCCCTGCTTATAAGCCAACATTTATTGTTTAAAGCTGTTATATCTGTTTGCTGGTGGATTGGTTGATTTGTACGTGATTTGTACATATGTCCTTGACCACGCCAAGCCAGTTCTGTCGGCTGGTAGTAGACAAAAAAAACTGTTGTTGAGACTGAAACTTGATTGCGCTTGTATAGATAAAAAAAACAACAAAAAAAAACAACAAAAAAAAAAAAGAAAAAACAGACATTTCAATCTCACATGGAGACAATGATTCAAAAGTGTTACAAGCACTGGATATAAATTGTATTTTTATCAATTCTGACTAATGTGAAGCTGTTGTGCGAGGAAAATAATCTACATGAACAAGTTACCTGTTTGGACTCATGTGAGCATGTCTCACAGTTGCCAGATTTAAGTAATTTTTCTCTCTACATTTTGTTTATTTATGCAAAGACACAGGATGAATGAACACTTTGTTTAAGCTCCAGTGCTGCCTAGGGGAGAAAAAGCAGTGTACTCGACCGAGAGGCTCGCATAGTGACTGGCCAACTGAGAAACACCGGACTTCAGTAGCACATTTTAATGCTCATGTATGTTTGTGTTGTAAATTGTATTTGATGCTCTCTAGTACGTATAGACATTTTATTGTATTTATTAGCCATTATTGGCTCTAAAAGAGTCAGTAGAACCTAAATAAAGGACAATCAGAGAACAAGAATAAAACAATGAAATTTGAAAACGGATTGGAGCTCAAAACAAAGTTTTTTCCTTATTATTATTGTTATCTTTTTTTGAACAACTTCGCCATCTCATTACAGTTTATTTCTTTGCATTGTAAATATAACATAGGAAAATAGAATTCTATTTTTGTTCATAGATACTATTGAAGTATAAATTATGTATTTTTTTCTTTTTTGTGTATGTTGGTCATTGTACTTAGAAAAAAGAAATCACAAACTGACAATTCAGTGTACCTCATGTTGTTGCTGAGTTCACGTCTCTGTTAATTGAGTAGTATTGGAGACACAGCTGAGACACCCGGGCGTC
This sequence comes from Botia almorhae, assembly GCA_036877575.1. NCBI lineage: Eukaryota > Metazoa > Chordata > Actinopteri > Cypriniformes > Botiidae > Botia > Botia almorhae. The sequence goes on along the minus strand of JAZGTJ010000709.1, from coordinate 3,540 downwards.
TGACTTTGATGTTTCAATGATGAACCTCGCACTCCAGCCATTACATTTTCTCTTGCTAGGTTGTTCATGTATTTTGTAGCAAAGGACAAATCTTGAAATCCTTGTACATCTTTTCATTTTTTCCTTTTTTATTTCCTTTTTTTGTTTTAAATGCTGAGGTACTTTTTGAAGTTTTCATAATTGGTTACAGTATGTGCCAAATTAGGATGAGAGAATATGTGATTATGGGACATCAGTTACGGCATATCGAACAGCATAATTTAAAAACATACACAATTTTCCCAGTGAGCTTATATGGTTTATTGTGGAATGGGAATGTGCAAATATTTATTAGATTTTATTCTGCACAATGCAGACCCACTCTGTGCATTGAGGTCTTCATACAGTATTTTGCTCTGTATTGCTTCATAGTGTTTAATAGAACATTTCCAGTTCATCCGACAACGACTATATTACTTTTATAATACATAACTGTCACTGCCATATTAATGCAAAGTAGGTACAATAACTGAGGACAAAGCTTGGGTGTTTCTACTTATCTTACTGTAATGCTTTTTTGGTATGGACTTTTGTGATGTATATTGTGGGATAGTTTTTGTTAATTTAATCAGCACAATTCAATGACATGCTGGACTGACATGCTAGCTGCTGTTCAGATAAGTACAATTTTGCTGTCAGGGACAACATGCTGTTGTCAATGGTATTTTGCTTTAGATTTGTGTAGTATCTCAAGCAACACTGTGTGTGGCTCCTCTGTCGCTAGATGTGTTTTTATTTTGAATCCCGCTAGCAGCCTGATAACACTTTTCTTTCATTTTGTCTTTGTGTGTGTGTGTATAGACCGGTTTCTCAGCAGGTACATAGACTCGTGGCAGATATTATTGTTTGGGCGTTAGAGGTATAGAATAGTATCTGTTGCTGCTTTTTGAAAAAAAAAGTTTTAAGTCTAAAATGTAAATAGTTTATCATAATATCTTGTACAGTCCAGTGTAAAGTTTTTAATTGAACTTAAAAAGGTTGCCATCACATTTGTGTTCACGTTCTTCTTTATATAGTACAAAAGACAGCTATTTGCTAAGGATATTATTGTTAAAAAGTTACTAAAATATTTTTGCTTGGCTTTAGTATGTAAACCAGCAAGTCATTGGTTTCTATGTGCAGTATTGACGTGAGGTAAACTAATTAATGCTACAGTTGTATGTCCAGAGATCAGTCTTCTTTGTAATGGTAGTATTATTATATAAAATAAAATAAACCAGATGAGTGACACATTTTGGTGTATTTAGACACCTTAGTGGATTGTACAAATATTTAGGTTATTTTCCCCACAAGCAGCATTTGGCATATAGTAATGTAACACCATTTCTTCAGTATATTCTTAATTCACTGATGTACGAGGGCAGATGAGGGTGTTCCTGCCTGTTTGCTTATTTACCTCAAGAGTTCCTCTTTTTCCACAAAAGATAGAGTACACACACACAACAAAATCCTCTCATCATCACTCCATCTTTTGTACTGCTGTTGACACTTACAAATTAAAGAGATTTTGTTTTATATGTTGTGCGTGTATTTTTCTTAAACATAACTAGTGGTAACAGTTTAGTGCCATTTAAATATGAATAATTATTTTTTAAATAATCATTTGGAAATAATTTGACATTTCAACTTCATTGTGCTAAATGAGCAAAGTTTAATTTACTGCACGTGAGCCTTAAGCGTAATATGAACTGCCAGAAAAATGAAATGGTTGAAGTACTTTAGAAATGTGATGAAATAAAAAATTAAAACATTTACATACTTCTGTGTGTTAGTAAGCTAAGAGGTAAACCGTACACACTTAAACATTTTGCATATCACGTTGCAGCCTTGTTAACAGATTTTTTGTTGCGCACATTCCACTGACAGGTTGGAATGCCGGAGCAGGAACTGGAGTGTTCTAACGATACAATGAATTATACTGCTTTATCATTACTGTACTAAGGGAAACAGTTACATATGCCCAACTTATCATACTGTAGAGCACTGTTAAGTACTAATTTTAAAGGGGAAAAGGTCAATTAATTAACTTCAGTTAATACTTTCCATAAAAGTGTCCTTGGAAATACATATATTTCTAAAATTCATCATTGCCTGTGTGCAATGTCTAAAACAAGTTAGCTCTATGCTGAAGGGATTTCTATAAAGTGAATAAAATTTGTTGAAAGCTGTTAATACAGCAGTCTGTTAATACTAGTAGACGTTGTGAGTTGACAGTATTTATATGTAGAGTCACATTATGGAGCAGGGTATATTGGGGAACAGACAATAACCCCCATGAAGAAAAGTAATGTCAGGTAAAATGGACAAGTTGGAATGACGTGGTTCTTTAAGGTTGGATATCTAATCACTACAAACTTGTAAACAACAGTACTTGGCATTTATCAGCTGATTTATTGATCTGAATTTGGGTAGCTGATTTAAAAAAAATCGTGTGATAAAGACTGGTAGCGAAAGTACTGATTTGCTCACTGTAACTATTTACAAGGTTTATATATTCATTAAAAATTATTAAACCTTTAACATATTTAAAATGTAAAATTGTATTGTGAATTATATCTTGATGGACTCTATAAGTATGTAAAATATGACATGTAAAATAACCTAATTATTTTATAAGCAATATTATTATTGTATGAACGCAGCATCTATAAATTTCAATACAACAACAACACAAAAAAACACTAATATACATTTGTTGTGTCTGTTATCACTAAACACTACAAATCCAAAAAAACAACAAATTAGATCACATTCTTAAAACTGTCAGGACTGATGTTAATGAAAGCTACACACCGTACTCCCAATATATACACACATTTAATTGTTTTGTAATTCCACATTAATGTTTATATGATCAATAATAAATAAAACTGTGATATTTATTTATTTATACTAATACTGGTTTTCTGAGGGTGTTGAAATGAGTATGGACGTGTAATGTTGCTCCTGATGATTTACAGCTTCTCTAGAAACAAATTATGTCTCTTTTAAATGTCTTAATATTACACAATTATATGCTTATCTCTAACCAATATCAGGTGATTTTTCACTGTGATACTACGTGTTGCTGTGCCTCACACGTTCTGCGTGTGGGTTAAACAGTAAAGATGCTTCATTTACAGTTACATTGTCATTTAACTGACGCTTTTATCCAAAGCGACTTACAAATGAGGACAAGGAAGCAACTTCAATTACAATAAGAGGCAACAGTGAATAAGTGTTATAGACAGGTCTCAGGTATTTCAACACAGTATACGTTTTTTTTAAGAAGTAGAAGTGGGGGGTGTTAGTAAGTTAGTCAAGGAAGTGAAGAAGAAAAAGATGAGTTTTTAGTTGACTAGTAGACTAGCGATAAATTTAGCAACATTCTGGACAAACCTTAGCTACTTCCAATATTCTAAATCAAATCACTTTTATTGTCACATCACCACAGCACTTGTGCCTAGGTGAGTGAAATTCTTAGGAGCGTGCTCCAGACAGTGCAGATACAATTAACATTTA